>APFE031323484.1:2352-24630 GCA_000404065.3 Pinus taeda | reverse complement strand
TAGAAATCCATGAATATTTTGAACTCTCCTGAATAATCTTTCTTCTTTCACCAGGAAATAAATGTGGAGGTAGTTTCTCTATAACCAAATAGTTAGCTATATCTGCATACCAAGGAGTCTTAGTAGTTACTGCAAATAAATATTCATCAGGAAACTTGTCCTCTATAGGAGAATCTTCTTTAGTATTCTGAATCCTAGACAAGAAATCAGCTACTATGTTTTGTTTCCTTGGTCTATCTAACATAGTAATATTGAATTCCTGTAAAAGTAGGAGCCACCTTGTAACTCTGCCATTAGTAATGGGTTTTTTCATTAGATATCTAATTGTAGAATGATCAATATGAATAAAAGTTTCATAGCATGTTATATGATGTCTGAACTTATTGATTGCACGAACAACAGCTAAGAACTCTTTTTCAGTCAGAGTATAATTCAACTCAGTGGGAGTTAAATTTTTACTGTTATAATAAATGGCATAAGGAACTAAATCTTTTTGTCCCAACATAACCCCTAGAGCTGTATCTGAAGCATCTGTAGAAATATGGAAAGTAAGTTTCCAATTTGGTCCTCTCAAGATAGGTGCTTCAGATATTCTTGTTTTCAAAGTTTCAAATGTTGATTAGCAATCAGGACCCCATTTGAATTCACAGTCTTTTGTAAGCAGTTTGAAGAGGGGAGATGCTATTTTGGTGAAGTTTTATATAAATCTTTTATAATATACAGTAAATCCCAGAAAACTTCTAACATCTTTTTGACAATTTGGAATAGGTAACTTGGAGATGACTTCAACTTTTGATCTATCAAATTTAATCCCATCCCTTGAAATATGATGTCCTAAAACAATACCTCCAGTAAACATCATAAAGCATTTTTCATGGCTTAATGAAAGGTTTGTTTCTTTACATCTTAAAAGGACTTTTTCCAAATTTTCTAATGTCTCTTCAAACGAATCACCATAAACTATAAAATCATCCATATATACCTCTACACAATCATGGATTAGATCAGAAAAAATTCCTATTATTGCTCTTTGGAATGTTGCGGGTGCATTATATAATCCAAAAGGAAGCACTCGATAAGCAAAAGTTCCCCATGGACAGGTAAATGTGGTCTTATCCTAATCCTCAGATGCTACATGAATTTGATTATAACCACTAAAACCATCCAGAAATGAAAAGTACTTTTTGCCTGCTAATGTATCTAATACTTGTTTGATAAAGGGCAAAGGAAAGTGATCCTTCAAGGTTGCTTTATTCAATTCCCTGTAATCTATGCACACTCTCCATTTACCATTCTTTTTAGGTACTATAACCAAAGGAGAAACCCATCGGCTATCTGAAATTGGATAAATGAACTTTACATTGAGTAGTTTTTGGAGCTCTTCTTTCACTATCTCCCTAAGATTTGGATTCATCCTTCTCTGAGGTTGTCTGATTGGTCTACTAATTTCCTCGATATAGATATGATGGATGCAAGTCTTAGGGTCAATACCTTTCATATCAGTATACTCCCATGCAAATGCAGTAGAGTGTTTTTGCAAGATTTTGGTTAGTTCTTCCTATTGTGACTTTTCCAAATTTTTGTTGATATTCAGTGTTTTACCTAGAAAAATTTCAATGGTAGAACTACCAAACTCTTCCATAGAGTAAAGAGACATTTGTCTTGATGATAAATATTCAATATCGGAATCTAACTGAAATTGTGTGTGGTCATATTCTGAAGATGTTTCAAAATTTTCTAATGTGTTCAAAATTTGACTATCTTCACTAATTTCAGAGATAGTAAAGACAGGTTGTATAATATCTTCATCGTCGACCCATTCATTGTCTCCTACTTCTATAATTGCTTTTGCTGGAGGATACAAATTGAATTTCTTTGTCGAACTACCATAAGAAATGTACATATCCCCAGATCTACAACTAATGAAAGCATCAACTGTGGCTAGCCAAGGTCTTCCTAAGATGAGTGGGTTCCCTCCTAAATTACTCTTGGGAGTCAAAATCATGAAATCTATTGGATATTCCCAAGAATCTAAGGAGACTGAAATATCTTCTAGGACACCATCTGGTCTGATTATTGATCTATCTGCAAGTTGCAGTAAGGTCGGTGTAAAAAGAAGATTAGGAAGTTTAAGTTGTTCCATAGTCTGTCTACTCATAATGTTTATAGTAGCCCCTAAGTCAATCAAAGTATTTGGAATTTCTATCCCATTTATATGTGTCTTGACAATTGGACTACCTGGATCCACATATTTCTGCATGGTAATTTTTCCCATCATGATATCTGCAATTTTTCCTACTAGGTGGATTCTTTTTGTATCTCTTGGTTTCCTTCCTGGTATTTTGAGACTCAACTCCTTTATTGTTTTTGCTAGAATAGGAATCTCTCTAGTGGCTTGTAGCAAGGTAATCTGGATACAAACATTCTTTAATTCATCTAGAAAATCATAGTCAGGCAACAAGATTTGTTTTTCCACCCCTTTGTCAATTTGTAATCTTTCAGGGAAAGGAGGTGTGGATGAAGATGCAGTTTGTTCAACTATAGGAGTTGTGGGGGTTGACTCTTTTTCTTTTTCTTTTTTAATGATTGGGTTTTGAAGAGATGCTTCCTCAGAACCTTTATTGACTTTAAGAGAATCCTCCTTAGAGGTATCTTTCTCTTTAACATCTATAGAAGGTTTTTCTAAAACTCTACCAGATCTGAGTTGAACATCATTAAGAGGAACAATCATATAGGTAGGAAATTGTTGTCCTTCTACCATGTAAGCATTCTGAGGATTTTTGTTGTTGGGATTTGGCAATGGTTGGGCTGGTAGTTGATTTTGTCTTTTGTTGAATGGAATCAAGAGTTGGGAATTTGGATTTGTTTGAGAAGGTTATGTTGTGGAATGGCAATGAATGTTTTGATTTGGAAGTTGTGGATTTTGTTGATTTTGAAAAGATGGAGGATATTGATAAAATTGAGCAAATCTCCCATAAGGATTTTGCATCCCTTGTGCCCATGATTAGTATGTATTTTGAGGTTGGGGCCAAGGTTGTTGCCAAGAATTCCAATTTGACGGGAGCTGAAAGTTCATAGGATTGTTAAATCCTTGATTTTGTTGCCCCTGCCGAGGTCTTCTTGAAACAAAACAAAGGGACTCTACTGAATTTGGATCTTCCTGAAAGACAACTTTGAGCCTAGGAATTGAAGGACAATCCTTGGTCTCATGACTTTCTGAGCAAATCATACATGTTTCTACAACTTTTGCATCCATAGGGAATTCCCTTAGAGCATGTTTCTTTTTACATTTTAGACAAAAGATGGCTAAGGCATCAACTTCTTCTTTTTGCTTGTTTTGTATTTTAAGGGTGTCTAGTTGTTCACTAAGGCTCCCTAGAATATCAGTTTTGAACTCATCAAGAATATTGCCAATCTCTGCCCTACTTACTGATCCAGTTACATATTTGTTTGCTCTAATAAGAGAAGGATCTCTCGGCCCTTTTCTAGTTTTAGATTTTCCCCTTGAGAGATGGACACATAGTTCTGCTATGTCACAAAGTGGAAGTTGAGAAATGTCTCCCTTCCCCATCATGTTTAAAATATCTATCCATTCATCTCTAATGGCTTTCAATAGAAAGGCTTTCAAGGTTTCCCTGTCTAAATTACTCATTTTTGTTCTCTTTAAGTTGTATTGAAATCTTTCAAGTAGATCCTCCAAGTTTTCATCTTCTTTTTGCATCATTTTGAATACCTCATCCTTATGATTAGTGGGCATACAATAATCCAGGTATCTATCCAAAAATGTTTGTTTCATATCATTCCAAGTCCTAATGGATTGAGTGACTAATCCCATGAACCATTAAAAGTAGCTCCCTTCAATGTTGAAGGAAACAATTTGAGTTTTTGAGAGTCTTCCATATAGTCATAGGTTCGGCACAAGACTTCAAACTCAAATAGAAATGTTTCAGGATCCTCACTTCGCAACCCATAAAAGTTTGGGAGGATAGATGGTGAAATATTTTTCATTGTAGTATGAGTTTCCTCATCGGCTATAGGGAATCCAAATGCGTTATCTCCTTCCCTATTTCCCCCATTATTACCTCTACCTCCTCCATTGTTACCTCCATTATTTCCTCTTCCTCTACCTCTACCCCCTCCTCCAAATCCATCTACTACTTCCTCTGTCATGATAGTTTCTTTAGAGTCTTTTGGTTCTTCTATTAATGGTAGATGAGAGAGATTTTCTCCCTTTCCCTCTTCCTTAGGTGATTCTACTTCTTTGATTACAATATGTTCCCCTGTAGAAGTGAAGAAAGGTTCTTCTCCTAGATTAGATTTAGTAGATAGTGTGAGAGAATCTTCTAATTCGGCTGCTGCTCCTTGAATTCTAGGAATCCTAAGGTTGGGAGTAGATGGAGGTGTATCTTGTCTATGCCTTGAAGTAGCTGGAGTTGTGAAATTTGAACTTTTGGCCCTAGCTATAAACCTTCCCCTAGAATCTCTTGCTCTATGCATGTCATTTTTTTATTTTTTTAAGCTGGGCTAATAATTCTCTTTCTGATCTTCCAGGTCACACTATGTGCAAGAAGAGAGCATAATCAAGAAATTATTGAACTAATAACTCTCTTTTCTGATCCTCCAGATCACACTAGGTGCAAGAGGAGAGCATACTTCAAGAAGTTATCAATTTCCCTCCCCCCCCTTTTTTTATGTAAGAGATCGGCTACCTAGTTACACTTCAACGGCAACGACGCCAAAATGTTTAGTCAATTTAGTATGTACTAAATTGCTACATTAATTATCAATCCAAGAGTCGTAAACTGATGAAGTGTGGCGCACTATATGTGCAAGACAACCTCTTTCTTACTTTTTATTGTTTTTTTTTTGGGTTTTATCTTTGTTTGTCTCCTAATGCGAATGGAAATCCTATTCCTAAGTTTTAAGAATAATTTAGAAGGCATGTACAGATATAGATTTTAAGGAAATTATGTCCTTTATGATAACTTCCAGAGCTTAACACTTCAGAGGATCTCAAAACATACTAGTGATGGAATTAGTACTTGAACAAGAATGTAAATGTGCAGCTATTCAAATCAAACAATGATGAACTAATGATCATGAAATCACTATCTCTACTGCTCATCTAAATACATAAATAAAAGTTAAGCTATTGCACTCAAACAAATCAAAAACTGCAAACTAATAAAAGTAAAATCAATTCACTTCACTCATAGTCCGATAGCTTGCTAAGTAGCTTTTCGGGGTTAAGCCATGGCTCTGGAGATAACGTCAAATTTCATGAAGAACCTGATATCTAATTGCAGAAATGAAAGTAAAATAAAATCACTTCACTCATAATCCGATAGCTCGCCAAGTAGCTTTTCGGGGTTAAGCCATGGCTCTGGAGATAACGTCAAATGTCATGAAGAACCTGATATCTAATTGCAGAAATGAAAGTAAAATCAAATCACTTCACTCATAATCCGATAGCTCGCCAAGTAGCTTTTTGGGGTTAAGCCATGGCTGTGGAGATAACGTTAAATGACATGAAGAATTTGATATCTAAACTAACTAACAATAGCAAATGAATAAGACTGAAATCAAAGCATAACTGCAATTGAAAAGCTAAGAAAAACAAAGTCAGTAGAGAGGCCAATCTCATGTCACTATTTATTGCAAAAATTGTATGAAAACACCTGGGCCTAGCCTATCCTGAAACACACTGATCAGTGTTAGCAAAAATATACAATGCTTGGAGAATCATGTACAGGAATGAAACATTACACCATAACTAAAATATGAAATATACACAGGTGAAAAAACTATGAAATATCTACAATAGAAATAAGACAACAACACATAAAAACTTTACATAAATAAAGAAACAAAACCTCGGCCAGTAGGGGCCCTCTGTATGACCTTGGTTAACATGCTGTCAGTCCAAAATTACGCTCACACTGCCATATAAAACAGAGTCTTGTTATATTGCAAAACAGAGGAAGGATCCTCTCGTTACAACAACAGGATCAATGTCACGGCACAATACATGAAATAACAACAATACTATATATAAAAAAATAGCTACATGCATTTGCAAACACGTTATTTATAAAGGAAATTACATAACTGGTTTCCCTATGAAACACCTTCAGCAGAGGACACGTAAAAAGATAGAACCTGTGAGCTTAGCGTATTGGTTGCCATGATCATTCAATCTACCAAAAGGTGGCTGTTGGATTTGCATCGTGGAGGTAGTCTATAGTTGTCAAAATGAATCCATGGATCTAGGAACGGTCTCAGACCCTTCACGTGTTGAAAACAGAGACCTGTTTGCTGTAGAACTCCTCGTTTGACCATCGTTTGACCAAGGCTTTCCTCTACGAATTTCGTTGAACCAATATGACTTGGTCCATGTCCAGATCATTCTTGAACTACCCACGTGCCTCATTTTGCTTGCTGACACTTGTAACCTAGAGATCCATAAAAGTAGCTGCGGAATCTCGAGTCAGCTGTGGAAAGTGGCTGCATTCCGCAACTGATGAGAAAAATCTAAGTCAAATAGCAAACACAAAAATATAGTTAGAAAACCACTTAAATGCACTTTTGGAATCAATATGTAATGCTCTTTGATAGCTTATGAGGCACTGGTGAGGGGACAAAGGTCTAGGAAAGTGTGTAGAAGAGATGTAGTTTCAGGGCTCGACAACTTTGAGGGCTTGAGGGCCCAGCCTGAGCTGCTTCGCTACTTAATAATTCTTTGGGACATCAATCACGAGTTTTTTGTCATTCGGGACCAGGACCTAGAATTGACAACTTCGACTATCTACTTCATTGCTGGACTGTCTCGCAGAGGTGAGCTAATGAACTTGTATGGGTCATGTCCGATCAGGGCAAGCATATCTTCCTTGTTTGCCAAACACTGTCCTGAGGCCCTGAAATCCAAGAGTGGGAAGATAGAAATTTCTAGTGTGCAGGATTTGACACTGAGGGCGCTTTTGTTGAATATCAACAGAGTGGCGCAGTCCCAGGTGGAACATGAGACTAACAAGTCAAAGTTCCTTTATGCTATTGACTGCACAGCTCCTATGATCTTCAACTGGGCAGAGTCCATGAAGATGAACATCAAGCACCAGTTGTCCAAGGCCAAAGCGGGGAATCTGAAGCAATTTGACTTTGAATCAGTACCTGTGACCTTTTTCCTAGAACGAGTACCACTATTCCAATATCAATTGACTGAGGTTGATCCTCCTACTCCACGTGATTTGAGGATGGCCTGCTGGAGTCATTTAATGCCCAGGATCACTAGGGGCCAGCATATGTCATACCGACCAGCATTCTTCTCATGGCTATGACGACATAAGATTGTCGTGGAGGATTGGCCGTATAGCAGCATTGATTTCCGAGGAGACCCAAATATGCCCTTACCAAATGGAGAGGACTTCGATGACGAAGGTAAAAAAATCAAATTTTTGATTTTTATGTTTTTTAATTGTTTTTGGTATATGCATGCTAATAACATTTCTCTTGTCTATGCAGATGTTGGACTAGAGTTTCCAGCCGGGATGTCCTCGATAGCCAGGTGCATCCCCCATCTTATTGGTGCTATCGCTCCTTATTAGGAAGGGAGCGATAACGAGGAGGATATTGCGAGGAACCTCGAGGGGTTGACTCATAGGATCCCAGAGTATGCTCAGATAAGAGACATGCCTCAGCGGTACCAGAGGCACAGAGTGGGAGTCTCAGATCGGATCCACTGACTGTTGAGTCGTGTTGCACGCGCTGTCTCGTGCTATCATGACCACCATGCTAAGTAGTTCCTAGGTCCAGTACTTAAATACTTTTTGATGTCTGCGTGCCATGAATGTATGAGGCCTGTGAGCCGCTAATGTTATTATAGACACACATATTATTTTTTGGGTTCTGATGTATCAAAAATTCTCACACACACACACAAACACACATATATATGTTGTATTTTGTTGTCTATTATGGCACAAATGGTTTGTCTTATCTTTCACATGTTTCATAAATGTCTATCCAACACGTAATTAGCTAATGCATTTGTCAATGTAGTCATGCATGTAGGAATATGATTATATGTAATATAATCAAAATGTCTTTCCAATAGACAGATACTGAGATACATTTGTAATATTTGAGGGTTCTTGACAGAATATTGCCCATTGAGTTGAAGGATGACAAGCTATGAATCTAGGTTTACAACCAATTCCCTGATGCCCAGGGTGATGGCTTTTGACAACAATTCGATGACCACACTGTATTCATCAATGTTGTTGGTTTTATGACCTAAGTAGATTCCTTGAAGGTCAATCAACTCACCGTTAGGGTTATAGATAGCCCATGCCGTAGATGATAGGTTTTGGGTACTTCGGCAAGCACCATCGGCGAAACCAACATGAGGAGTTGCAGACATCTGCAAAGCAAGAAAAGCATAGTAAACAAGAAAGTTGTTTGAAAACTATAACACAAAACCACACTGTACAAAAATGAATAACACACTAATGTACATAAGTAACCATGCAAGATGACCTAAGCATAGTACTTTTTAAGGTAAAGCCCATTTTGGGGCTTATCGAGAGGATTTCCTTCATAATCAATAATCTCATAGGCTCCTTTCTACAAAACACGTTTTACAATATAGGGACCATGCCACATAGGTTCGAACTTGCCTACCCCCAGATTTTCATTAGCTTGGTCATATAGCAGGACCAAATCACCCTCAGAGAAAGCACAGGGGGAGACCAACTGATCGAAATGTTTGACCTATTTCTTTTGTGCTTCGATGACCAAGGCAGCGAGACGACGAGTCTCATCCAGTTGTTCTAAATATAAGAGGTGCTCCTCTTGAGTTGATGTTTCGTGGAGGAGTACAACAACTAACTTGAGTGAAGAAATCTCACATTCGATCGACAATGTTGCTTCCAAACCATAGACTAGATGGAAAGGTGTGAAACCAATTGCATCTTTGGTTGAAGTTTGGTAGGCCCACAGAGCTGAAAAAATCATGAGATGCCAATTTGACTTGTGCAACCCAATAGTATGTTGAAGCATGGTGACCAAAACCTTGTTCACGGCTTCAACTTGGTCATTGGCCTGAGGGTAATATGGGGTCAAGCCATCGTGGCGTAAGCCCAATGCAGATGTCAATTCTGCCATCATGTAATCTCTGAAATGGAAGCCATGGTCTGTGACAATGTCTTGGGGTACGCTGAACCTGGAAATAACATGGTTAAAAAGGAATTGAGCCGTTGTCTTAGCATCTGCAGAATATTTAGGTATCACTTAGGCCCATTTGGTGAAATAATCCATAGCAACGATAATATAGCCATGCTCCCCGACCGAATGAGGGTTACATGTCATATAATCGATGCCCATTTGGCAAAGGGACCAACGGTAATGATGGGGTGTAGGTGAGCGGGTGGGGCATGCATCTTGCGTTGGTAAATTTGGCATTCGTGACACTTGCAGATAGCAAGAACGTAATCTTTGAAGATAGACGGCCAGAAATAACCAGCGCAAAGGATTTTCTGAGATGTAGTGTAACCAGACATATGACTACCACATGCCCCAAAGAGGCAATCATTGAGAGCTCTTTCATCTTCCTCGATCGTGAGGCATCGGCGAAGAACAAAATTGACGCTGACACAGTATAAATTATCGCCAATGATACGGTAAGTTTGGGAATGGTGTTGAATCCTTCGATGATCATCCTTGGTCAACGTGGACCAGAAGGCGGAGGTTTGGAGATACACGATGATATCACCGTCCATGGATCAAGGGTGCTAATCAGGAAAAGGGTCTCATCTGGAAGTTGTTCATCTGCACCAACAAGGAGAGCTTTGGAGGGAAGGGAACAAATCAATTCAACGAAAACAAGTGAATTCTTAGATTTGGCCATAGTGAAGACCAAATCGAATTCTTGCATGATAATGATCCATTTAGAATACTTGCCCCCCAGCAATTGACGAATCAGGATATAGGTCATAGGGTTGCATTCAGAAATCATTGTATTTGTATGTAAAAGAATATAGTGCTGAAAATGTTGAACAACTTGAACAATAGCCAAAGCCAACTTCTCGACATGTGCATAATGCATTTCAGTGCCGAGGAGATTCTGACTAAGGTAGTAGATCACATGTTTTCCACCTTCATCATCATCTTGAACCAACACCATAGCAATGGTGCTAGGGGTTATGACTAGGTAAAGGTAGTAATCTCAATAATAATCGGTGGATGCAACATAGGAGCATTTATGAGGACGACCTTAAGATCATCAAAATATTTTTGGGCCACCTCGTCCCATGTATCTAGTCCAGCATAGTTGGGTATAAAACGATGGAGAAAGTTGGCCTTTCCTTGTAGGCTCTGGAGTTGGTGCAGTGAAGATGGAGGGGGTAAATTTACAATGGCCTCGACTTTTAGCAGATCTAGGAAAATACCGTCCTTGGAAACGATGAAGCCGAGGATTCGTCTTGATTCCACGCAGAAAACACATTTGTGTGGATTTAACCAAATGTTATAGTGTCTGCAGCATAGAAAAATCTGCTGAAGATGGTCTCGGTGATCTTGGTGCTTATGAGAATGGGCAGGAAGGTCATCCAAGTAAGGTTAGACAATGTTGCAAATATCATGAAACACATAGGAAATTGCCCATTGAAATGTGGCTCCAATATTTTTGAGGCCAAACGAGAGCTTCTTGTACATGAATGCACCCCAAGGGCAGATAAACGCTACCTTTTCTTGGTTGACTGGTGTGATATTAATTTGGTTATAACTAGAAAAGCCATCCATAAAGGAAAAGATCTCACTCCCGGTACATTCATCAATGATTTGATCAATGAAGGGAGTAGGATAGTTATGTTTAGGACATGCACGATTATGATCTCGATAATCCACACAAACGTGGATTGTGCCTTGTTTTTTAGTCACCGGGATAATATTGGACACCCAGTCTGTAAGGGGGATGGGACAGATGAACCCAGCTTTGAGAAGCTTTTCGACTTCACTCTTAATAGCAGCGACCTTCATAGGGTGCACCGGGTGAAGTCGTTGGTGAACGGGCTTCGCGTGCAGATATGTTGGTATTTCATGAACCACCATGCTAGGATTGATTCCAGGCATTTCTTCGTAAGACCATGCAAACACATCACGAAATTCCTAAAATAGACGAGTATATGTCTTGATCTCATCCGAAGAACTAGATACCCCAATATGAATGTGTTCAACGACATCGAGTTTGATAGAAATGTCAATCGACATCGTTTGGGTAATATTACCCAAATTTCCTTCCAACCATACTTCATGAGTAACAGCCAGTGGCAGAAATGGAGAAGAGGACTCTTCGAAAGCGATAGACATGATCGTCGGGCGAGGTAGGAATGAGGAGCGATGATGGGTATCAATCCATGGTGCTTCCTCGAGAGACATGACTTCCATGATGCCTTCATCAGTGAGGAAGGTCTCGGATAAGGGATACGATTATTCCAAAGTGCCAAGATAGGGGGATTGAGAGTACCTATCAAGAGAGGTCTTCGACATATGGGAATTAGAGGATGCAGAGTCCGAAGCTGAAAAAATTGCACGTAATTGACTTCAACGGGACTAAGTGGCATGACCTCGCCCCAAGCATCAACAAGATCTGGTGCAGGTATGACCCAAGGATCATATTTGACCGAGACCATGTTGACAAAGGCGACATGACAAGGTGGGAGTGGAAAAATTCCCATTAAGGCAGAATATTTGAAGAGACCTTCCCCCTCACTCTCCTAGGGAGCACTAGAGTGCTTGACGTACAGAATGTTGCCATCCAAGGAGGAAGAAGCAAAGAAAGACAACTGATCGATGGTGACAATCTTCCCTTGATGAGGAAAATGGATCATGCGAAACAAAGAGGAGGCCATGGCGTGGATGGCATGAGTCCAACTTCGTCCGAGTAGAAGATTATAATTGAGATTGGCATCAACAATCTCTACTTAAACTTGCACTGTCTTTCCTTCCAGGGTGATGGAAAGGTTATGTAAGACACCGAATGGTCATGAATCATGCCCATTGAAAGCTTCCAAATTTTTCAGAGACTGGTTCAGTGAAGGGGAACCAATAGCCTTCTAAGCACACAGTTGACATGATGCTGGTGGAAGCACCTTCATCTATGATAGTGTGGTAGTGATCTTCTCATTAATGATTACCTGAATAAGAAAGACAATCTGATGATGGAGTCGTGGAACATGGTTCTCCAGATCAAAATAGATCAAATTGGAATCGGTGGGATCGATGCCCTGATAACTGATAGCAAAGATTTCCGCTGCAATGGGCAACTTTGGAGTACCTCGAGAGCCGACATGGCTGACGGCGCCTGAGCCAATTCTTCAACAATATTGTAGTGTTGAGTGGCTCGAGCATTAGGATAATACAAGGATTTCCGTAACACACCTCGAGATGGTGGCCGTGTAGCAGAATCAGGGTTAGGGCACTCGATTTGCAAAGGGCTAGAAATCAAGGTAGAAGAAGAAGGTGCAGATTCTTTTTCTTTCCAAGCTGCCAGAGCTGGAGTTTGATAATCTTTCGATCTGGTAGCCACATTAATGGGCGTGCTCATCATGAACACTTGCAATCTAGAGGAAGTAGATTGGGTTTGGTCTACCATTTGAGTATGCTGAGACGAAAATGGCTCTTTAAGGACAATAGGGTTCCCTTTGAGTAGGTGACTAACTTCGGATCATCATGGACAATCCTTAGTGTAGTGATCCTCCTCGTAAATGAGGTAGGGATACTTAGGTTTCCATTGCAAAGATTCACCAATAGAAGATTTGTGAGGACCCTATTTCAAGGCATCAGCTTTAGTTTTTCCTTTGCCTTTCTTTTTCCCTTTTGAGGATTTGTCCGCTGCGGTAGAATCGACAGCGTGGACCTTTTAGGTTTTACCATGGCCTAGTAGGTTTTGAGATGAACTATTAGGAGTAGCATTCGAGACAAACTTCTGTTTGGAAGAATTTTTAGCAGGGGTCTAGGATACTGAACCAATAACTCCATCAACGGGAGGAACAACTAGTGACTTTGATGCTACGGGATCAGATGGTGGCCGCAGAGCATTGGGTAACAACTCATATATGGTTCCAGACTGAGAGTAGACCAGATCCAAGTACTAGGCACATGCAATGGCTTGCTCTTTAGTGACACATCCACCCATAGCTATATCGTGAGCAATTGGGGCTACGAATGATTTGGTAAACCATTCAGTGAGCAACTAATCAACTATCTCGAACTTGATCAGGTGACGTCTATGTCTCTATTCATGGATATGATTAAAGATGTGCATTGTAGTGTCTTGATTAAGCGATTTGAGCAAATAGGTGCCAATTTCATAACGAACTAGCAGATGAAAATGCGTGAGGAAAGCCATGGCTAACGAATTGAAGTCATGGTAAGTGCTTCGAGGTAGGTCAATGTACCACTTCGTTGCGGCACCCGTGAGGGTCCATTGGAAAAGATGAAGACCGATAGAATCGTCCACGTATGAGTTCAACGAGAACCAGAGATGATATGTCATCACGTGGGCTTGAGGATCTTCTTTAGCTTTTCCATCAAACTTTGGGCAATCACTTGGTATCTTGGACGGCATCGGAGGCCAGTACGGTGAATGAAGAATCAGATCATTCATAAAGCGCAATACATCTGGCAACTCAAGTGTAGCCAAGAAAGGTAATTGGGTGTTAAAAGGCATGGGAGGTCGATAAGCGGTCCCATAGGGAGGATCCCATCCCTGATGGTAAGGATTTTGGCTCCATAGTGGGGGATTTTGGCCATATGGCATCTGAGGCTACCCCCATTGCGATTACCTTGACCAAATGGAGGATTTTGACCTTGAATACCTTGAAAATTTCTAGGCATACGTTTCTAATAGGAGAGGGATGGGTTGAAAGGCTATTGAGCCTCTTGACCTTGGACATATGGATATGGGACCTATTGTCCTAGAACATAGGGCTGTTGAGCCTGTTGTCCCTGAACAAGAGGGTTTTGGACTTGCAGTCCTTGGACATAAGGTTGATACACTTGTTTCCCTTGGATGTAGGGGTTTTGTACCTAGTGCCCTTAGCTGGTAGGATTCTGAACCTGTTGACCTAGGACAAGAGGATTATGCACCTGTTACTGTAGGACTTGACCTTGACCCTGTCCTTATAAGGGTTGACCTTGCTTATATGTATACAAGGGTTTTTGCTGCCCTGGTTGGTTTTGTTGTTGCAAGGGATGACCTTGCGGTTGCAAAATTTGTCCCTGGGTTTGCAGAGGTTGGCCTTCCAAGGGTATGGGTTGAGAGCTATGCGGAGCATATTTCATCTGCTGCTGCGCAACCTGCTGCATCTGTTGGAAGGATTTGCCTTGCAATTGTTGCAGAAGACTTGCTACAGGGAAATCTTCCCTTGTTGTTGCATGGAAAGCCATTGCTACAACAAAGGTTTCCCTTGCAGTAACAAAGGTTTCCTTGGTTTTTGTAAAGGTTGTCCTTGCTATTGCAAGGGTACTTGAACAGTTCCCGGGTGTTATATACATTTTTGGGCACTTCAACCCCAATCATAAATGTCCATAAACTGAGGGCTCCTAAGTCCCTAAAAGTGTTTCTTCACTGCCTAAAGGAACAAGGTCAACTGATTACATCATCTCCCAGAAGTTCGCCACTGAAAACTAGTCATAAATGGTAAAAACTGGACCATACTGAAAGCTCAATGCAGAGGGTGTGATGCATATCACCTTCCCAGTGTACAAGGTGTGATGCATACTGATTTTCTCTTCTGTAGGGTGCGATGGTCGGGAATGGACAAATGGCAGGGACAAAAATGCGAGGTGGAAGATCATGGAATCTTCCAGAAGCTTCCCCTCTGACACTTGTCTCTCTATTTTCGACTAGGGATGAGTAAGAGATCATCATTCTCCAAGTGGAAGCAGGAACTATCAAAGAGAGGACACTAATCAAGATCCCCGAAGATGACTCACCTCTCTGTAATCATCTATATATGGATCCCTCATCACAGAGATCCAGAGGCTGGAATTTTGTATCTTATAGAGAAGTGTTGTTGGTTTTCTGGTGTACATTCATAGTGTTAGGTGATCTAAGCTTTGCTTGAGGTGAAGAAGGGCTTCCTAGCTGGAGGATGATGCTGGGTTAGAGCACATGGTTGTAATCCTCTTGCTACTTTTCATCTTAATAAATCTATTATTGTTTCCTTCCATATTCTTATGTAATTGTTTATATATGCATGTATATGGTTAATACACATCTGATCCTGTATTATTTATGAATTTAGATCCTTGTTTCTCGCATAGTAGTATGTTGCTGTGATTCCACAGGTTCTTTTGAAGCTGGGCAGACAAGAAGAAGCGGCGAAGCTCTATCACGAAGGAGAGGAAATCAAATGCAAGACTCAAGTTGGTCTTCTCGGTTCTCCCCTCGTCTATTTTCATAAAAGGAAACAATAGTAGACTTTGATTGTTTGTTTCTAAGATAGCCACCCATATTAGTGGGAATAGTAGCATCCGAGTGGACACTATTCCCGAATAACAAAATGGCGACTCCACTGGGGAGAGACTAGATTACTTGTTAGCCTATCTATCCTTGTTTCTTTTATAAACTTATAGATGGAGCCTGAAGTCAAGCCAGCTAGCCTTCGAACTGCATTTGTCATACAAATGCAAAGTAGATCAATGCTGTTTCAGTCTATCTCCGTGTTTTGTTTATGAATTAAACAATAGATCTGCAAGCAATCTAATTGCCCTAAGTGGTGGCTCTAGTAACCTCTTAGATCACCCCTGTGTTTTACATACACTAATCTTTACTTATTCAGCCTAAACACCTAAACTAGATTGCAAACTGTGAGTTAAACCCCGTTCAGAGTCTCGCATTGCTACCATCGCACCCTGCCTTCAAGGCAGACTATATGCATCACACTTCCTGAGTGCAGTAGGTGTGCTGCATACTGAGTTCACTGTGTAACAGGTGCGATGGTCAGGGAGGATTAACTTTGCCCTCCGATTTTGGATTTTTCTCAGTGTTTTCAATCTTATTCAAGAGTTTTGCTATCTGTAGTCAGTGTGCTTCTACAAAACCCCCCTTCTCTTACATTATTCCGCCTCCTTAGTGAAAAGAACTATAAATGTTTTTATGTATTATGCGTCGTTTTTAGTTCTCTTTTGCAAAAAGTAACATAGTCGAACTGTCGTCTCTAGATCTGAAAGTGTCGTAGCTGTCGTTTTCAGTTTTAGGAAGCAATCCCATTGTTCTTGATAGTCGATTATATAGTTACAATTGCATAGGATTTGAATTTGTAGTTTTAATGTGTCGAAAAGCAATTTTCATTTCAAAATCGTAAATTGTCTCTCTTGTTTTCACTTCGTTTTGAAAAAAGAATTTTGTTGAGTATTGTCACTTTAAAAGTAATTCAGTTTTGCACATAGCTTTCTTAACATCATTCACACATTAAGAAGGTTGAAAACAAATACATGCATGTGCATTTGCATTTTTGATTGCTTGGATTGATTTAGGACTGTGCATTTAGCGTGTGCTCTGTGCTCTGTGAAGAAAAGATTCTTGACTTTCTTCCCTTTAGTAGCTAGGATTTTCATTGCTAAAAGAAGATCAAACGTTTGTTTATCATCTTAGACTGCATTTTAGGAATTATATATACATCACGTGGTGAACCTGAAAGGAAAACTGATAAGCAAGATCAACTTAAAATAAATTCAATGAATCTAACAACGCTTTGGAACTTAACGCACAACATCTATAGGTCTAGGCTAGAGACATATTCCAGCGTCGTAAAGCCTGGTAACAGTCGCTTTTAGTGCTGGTTGGGTGATTCCTCCACTCTGAGATGGCAAGTTCCAGTACGGACTTGTGCTCCCACGTACTTTCGAGTATATATTGGGAGACCACAATATGCTGCATCCTTTATCCTTAGGAAGCTGTGTCTGCCACCCTATCAATCGCAATGCACCGAAATAATCCTGCATTTTCTTTGTATGTTGTAGGGCATTGCAGGAGGTTGCACCATCAAAATAGGTGATTTTTGATTGGTAGTCCTGAGGCATAGCCCCGGGATTAGCAAGCAATTGTAAGGGTGCATATCTAGCCATGATGATGGGGATAAGCAAAACAGCTAAAGCAGCGAGTATAACAGGAACAACCGGGGTAGAAGGAGTAGTAGTGGTAGTAGGAGTATGGGATGGAGGTGTAGAGGAGCTGCTTGGAGAAGGAGGTGATGAACCAGGGGAACTTGGGGTTGACCGGAATAAAACTTTGACCGGGGTTGGAACACTGCTTGGCTAAACTGTTTCAGGACTCGCAGCAGCTTGGTCTTCTTTTTCCTTTTGTTTTCTAATGATCTTAGGAATCAAATTCAGATTTTCAACAACAGCTAGGCTATTTGGATCAGGATTTGATCATGTATTACGAGTTTGCTTCTTAGGAGCCAACTTCTACTCTATTTTTTGGGAACCTTTTCTAAATACCGCAACAACACACATCGACCGAGACTTTCACAGGTCGGTTTCTTCCTCTGTAGGGCTGCAGACTGGTTTAATGAATTTATCTGAGGAGGTCCCCAGTGGAGTCGCCATTATGTTATCACTCAGGTTGTCCCTAGGCTCCTGTTTAAGGATACGACTGAGGTAACCACAAACCAATCTTTGGATTGCAGGTTCTAACCCACCTGCAATCAGAAAGGGCTCTCTCTTAATGATTCAACTTTGTTGATGGTTTTAGGCTAGATTTTAGCTCAGGGGTATTTGTTTGTATTTGGATGGAAGGTAGAAATCTCAAGCAAAGAGGCAAGGTAAGATGTGATAAGTTTCAAATCATTGGGCATGGAGTCATGGACTAAGGCTTGCTGTTGCGTGTTCTTGGTCACAAGAGGATTAAGGAGCGGGATAGCCACACATGATACAATTATCAATTTACTGAAAGGATGGACTGACGATCAGACATGAAGGGCAAAGGAGAATCTTCCATCAAACTGGAAAAGAGGAGAAGTGAATGAATGATTATCTAGGAGCAGCTAAGAATTCCTAAACTCTCATTCATATGTGGAAGAAACATCGTAAACAAGATCATTTAAGTATACATGTTCGTAACTATTTCTGATGAAAACATGAAAAAATGCAGAAATTGAGCTTAAGGTGTAGTTAAACAAACCCTAAGATATTCTTCTTTTCTACAATTTAGATGGCAGAACGGTGGTAAAACAAAACATAAAAATTAACAGAGTTGAGAAGCACTTATTGAACCATGTAGAAGCACGGGAATTCTGTAATCACTCCTCGACCAATTAAACACATCAAACAGTTTCGAAATCCATGCTTTCAGTAGTCTTTGATTATAGAAAGTATGACAATTACAGTGCGGGTCTCTGCTTGAAAAAATTGTCGAGATATCAAAGATTAAGCAACTTCCTCGACTCACCAACCAACCCCTACTCCATCTTTTAGGGTGGTATATATAAGCAAAATATCATAAAGTCATTGATTACAATTGACCTAAACAGGTCTGCTGGAAAAGCTTTTTCTAAAAACCTTATTGTCACTGCAATTAAATGTAGGTAAGTCCTCTAGGCTTCGCTAGAGGCAGCAGAATCAAAAGGAGTGCAATGTGGCCCTTGG
This sequence comes from Pinus taeda, assembly GCA_000404065.3. Taxonomy (NCBI): domain Eukaryota; kingdom Viridiplantae; phylum Streptophyta; class Pinopsida; order Pinales; family Pinaceae; genus Pinus; species Pinus taeda. The sequence goes on along the minus strand of APFE031323484.1, from coordinate 5,982 downwards.
GGGCTCGATGCAGTATTGCTGGAATAACTGTGCTTCGGGATCTGTAGTTCTGTTCTGGTGCGAGTTAAATGTGCAATAACTATGATTTGAGGGTTTCTGAGTGGCTTCACCCTCTTTCTTTTACTTTGCTGGAAGGTATTAAATTTTTCTCCTACGTTGGGCCGTTGTTTAATACTTTCGCGGATACTCTTTGCTGCTACATTGACGGTTTCCACTGCTTGCTGATACCCTTTGACGTGCCTTTTCCCATTTGATTTGATATGATACTCTTTAATCTCTATCTCTGGTCCTTTCCTGTCTTTAAACCGGATTAATTTGGCAAAATCGGGCGATTTCGGGCTTTTTCGGCGCAAAACGGGCCAAGGAATCAAAAGATTCCCTAAAGATTCCCCAAAACGGCCTATTTCCCACCCCAAAACACCCTATTTTGAAAACTGCCTCTCTTTCTTGTTCCGGAGCTCTGAAGTGCGAATTTTCTTCCTGCGCGAATTTTCAGTTTTTTGGCTGCTGAGGTCAGCACGACGTCAGCAGTACGACGGATGATGTCAGCCTGCTGACGTCAACAGTTGGTCCCTGGTACAGATGTGACATGGTGGGGTGCTCATACTTTAAGGCGATGCAATGAACTTCTTCCGATGCGATCGCAATATCGCATCGGCGGGGAACGAGAAGGTATTTCATTTGGACATGCGACGCTTACGACTGTCGATCGCCGATATCGCGATATCGCATCGAGTAACAACGGATGGGGCATAACTTATATGCTGAGAATATTGCGATATGGCGACGCGAGATGGCTTACTAGGATCTGCAGAGTGTTAAGGAAATCGGCAAGGGATCTATTGTGGTCAGAAGGAGTGAGTTTGTGCGTTGGAAAAGCATTTGAGGCCCCGGAAGGGGTCCGATAACCTAAAAAGGGATTCCATACTTTGGAAGGAGTCCATTGTTTTTTATAAGATGGTTTGAAGGGGCAGCATGAGGGCTCTTGCCAAGTTTCAGACAAACTGAGCAATTCCCGGGGGTACTTATGGTTATTTTTCAACCAGGGGGAGGGATATTTACATAGGGGATGATTTACATACTTTTAGTAGGGGGATGGGAAAAATATAGGGAGTTAAATAATAATGTCAGTAGTCAATATGGAGATGGTAAGAAAGCGCTAAGTTTGGGAGACCTTAGGCTGCAACGAGGGGATAGAACGTTATAGAGAGAGTATGGAATATCTTTGAGTAAAGCAGATCTTTACCCAAGCTAATGACATGAAAATGATGGAACTTAAGAGGTATCAAGCAGATCTTGACCTCTTTTTGGGGAAATTAGTAAATGACTAGGGCGAGATGGAGAAAGGAAATTAGTTATGCCTGTTTTTGAGCTTTTCTTATAGAACTGCCTGGTGATTGTGTCCTGAGTAGAGATGACACCTACAAACCTGGAACTGATCAACAATGAAGATTTTTGCAACCTCAAAACTACCTACCCAGCCTACTTACCTAACATTTTTTCTTCTTTTGGTTTGGGTGCACTTAGACTTGCAAACCCATCATTCCAATTTTTCTTTTTTATGCTTTCCTATCTACGAACTACCCTTATTTCATCCGAGGGCCCAGATTAAGCAGTTGGGCTCCTTTGATTCTCTACCTATCTTAGAATCTGCCAAGATTAAGCTGTTTGGACAGATTTTCATTCTCTATATTCTAAAACATGAAATTGAAATCTAGGGAGACCAAGATTAAGTTATTTCGACCTCCCTTTAACTGAAAATTGTACAACACTGGAATAACTGCTCAAAATTTGGAAAGCAGTTAGATGAATTCTGAGTAGCCTTCTTCGCTTGGAGATTGTTAAGCAAATATGGAGCATTGCAGCATGCAAAGTATGACATATTTGGTTTGTAAAAACGTCAATCATGAAATATGAGTAACCTACTGCAGCAGGAGGCTAATAGTGGCTCCACTTGGGGATGGCTTTTCCTTGTGAGAAGCCAAGAACAACAGGTCAGATTGCCTTGTTTCTTCTGCTATGGTTGTACTTTGGACTTGTTAGTGCTGACTATTGGATTGATTTGAACCTTTAGACTGGTAACAACTCTTTCCTTCGCTTGTGCTGCTGTTAAGCTGCAAAGCACTACCTGCTTTCTTCTACATGCTTCAGCATTATGGATTCTTACAAAAATCAAGGCACTGGTATATACAAATATTCTATGTACAAAACAAAACACCACCTGCTCTTTTCAATCAAAAGGATCATTGTAGTGCTTTAGCATTCGGCCATTGACAAGGCCTTCTTCAGCTGTGCTGCCATCTGGAGATTTGAGAAAATAGGTATTAGTGCCTTGCACAATGCTAATAATGTACGGCCCTTTCCACAAAAAATCGAATTTTGCGTGTTTGCCCTTGTCTTCTCTTCGTGAATCCCATCTTAAAATTTTGTTGCCCACCCAGAAATCCTCTGCTTTGGTCTTCTTATCAAACATATTCTTGAGTTTTTCTTGCAGTATTTGAGCTCTCTTGAAGACTTGTTCTCTGGTTTGCTGAAGGTGAATGGTTTGATTAACTCTTCTCTGCATGTCATTCGGTTCAGCCTAGATTTCTTGCAACAATTTAATTGTAGGTATGCCCAGAGATGAAGGGAACTTGGCTTCCATGCCATATACAAGTTCATAAGGGCTCATCCCAATGGATTTCTTGGTGGAAAGTCTGTCTTCCCACAGAGCATTTGTGAGCTTCCTGTGCCAGTTCTTTTTGTTTTCTTCTAGTAGTTTCTTTATGATATTGATGAGGCTTTTGTTGGAAGACTCAGCCAAGCCATTACCTTGAGGGTAGTAAGCTGTGGAGTGGCCTAAGGTGATGTGATATTTATGGCAAAAGTTGATGATTTTTTTGGATTTGAAAGTAGCCGCATTGTCAGTGATAACTTTCTCATGGCAGCCAAATCTAGAAAGGATATTGCTCTCAAGGAATTGGATAATGGTGGAGTCGTTGGCTTGCCTACATGGGATGGCTTCAATCCACTTAGTGAAATAATCGGTGGCTGTTAAAATCCACTTGTGTTGGCCTGAGGAGGAGGGATGGATTTCTCCAATGAAGTCGAGACCCCATTGTTGGAAAGGTTTCTCGGTTGAAATGGGCTTAAGGGGCAAGGGTAGTAGTTTTCTTTTTCTTTCAAAGATTTGGTATTTGTGGCATGAGATAGTAAACGTCTTTACATCTGGAAATAAAGAGGGCTAGTAATAACCAGCCCGTAAGATATTGTGAGCCGTGGATTTCCAATATAAGTGTCCTCCACAGTCCCCTGCATGGAATTCTTTCATGATGTTGTTAGTTTCATTTATAGTTAAACATTTAAGCAAAATACCTTCATGATTTTTCCAAAATAAAGCACCATTTATGACACAAAATTTTGATGATTTCATCCTTAAAAATCTTTTCTTGGTTCTGGACAATCATGGGGGAGCACACAGGTTTAACAATACAAAGCAAATATCAGCGTACCATGGGGATTGCATGAAGTTTTCACTGATCTGTGGAGTCGCCAGCTCCGGTTCATCGTCCAGTTGATTAATGTCTAATGCTTGGAAGTTTGTTTCGGACATTAGTTTGGCTAAACCTTGTCCTTTTATGAGCTTGGTGG
>APFE031323461.1:77184-109983 GCA_000404065.3 Pinus taeda | reverse complement strand
ATAGATCTAATCAGTACTTCATCTTCATGAAAGATCTACTTTGCTCTTTATCTTCATCCTCCAGAGGGTCTTGGATCAGCATCGGGACCTTATGTGTGATCATGCAATGTCTTCATTCTGTCATGGTCCAAAATCTGCTTCATGTCTTCATGATGGTTCTTCTTTGTGTTTCTTCTTTGTAGGTGCTTCTTTACTTCTTCTCCTTGAGATCTTCCTTGAGCCTCTCCTTGTTATGTTGAGAAGGTACTCTTGCCAATGAAGATCACTCATGACAAAGAAAAATCAGTGTTGAAAACATCTATTCTACCTTTACCCAGCTCATGGAAGAAGTTGCTTGTGATAGACCTGTGTGAGTGTTGAAAGAGGAAGGTGTAGTTGAACTCAACAATGCCTTAGGACTACACCATTGTTCACTAAAATTGCACTATGCTCAAAGGAGTAGAAGATAGTGAAAGCGCAGTTGAGCCGAACAGTGAGCAAGAGATGACCACATTGTTTCCCAAAAGTGTGCCATGTGCTCAAGGGGAGAGAGAGAGGATGCTTGGGCACAGGGTGTAGTCACAAGAGACAAGGAGGAACCACTGTTGCTTGAGAGAGGGTTAGTGAGAGTGCAAGGCGCAGAGACAGTGGACAAGGATGCCTCATTGTTGCTTGAGAGTGTGCTATGCACTTTTGAAGAGACAGAGAGGGCTTGTTTTCCCAAGGTGCACTCTAAAAGGCCTTGTTTTCTCAAAGTGCGCTCTAAAAGGCTTTGTTTTCCAAAAGTGTGTTTTGAGGGTCCGTGTTCTTCCGAAGTGTGGCTTGTTTCCCGAAGTGTGTTGAAAGGGTCCTTGTTCTTCCAAAGTGCGCCTTGTTTTCCCAAAATGCGTTCAAAGGGTCCTTGTTCTTTAGAAGTGTGCTTTTGAAGGGACAGATTTCTGTTGGGCACGGTTTTCTCTAACAATGGTTGATTGTTCAATAAAGATGCACTTCATGCCCAAGAGGGCTCACTCGAAGAGGAGAAGTCACTTAAATAATTAAATTATTTATCCTTAGAAAATAACACAATAGTCCACAATAATTATTGTACTTTTCCTAAGTTAAACTTCAAAAAGAAGACAAATGACTAGAAGAGGCAAATAATGTCTTCCACATCTTACGACACCAAGCAAATGTAGAAGACCTTTCGATGCTACTCAAATGAACACATGACATCATATCAAGTGTTGTTCATTAGGGCTACTAGTTGGCTGGCTATCCAAGCAGGAAAAAAATTTCTCATATGGGTTCCCCACTTTTTAGTAGATAACAAGCATATCCAAGGCATGTATCTTGTGATGCCATGGACAAAGGTTCAAAACCTATTGTGAAATCAATGATTGATTCCAAGATTGCAACTTATGAGAGATCAAGGAGTATTAGGACAAGGCTATTAAATTTTTCTCAAAAAAGAGGATTGACCTTGATGAGATTCTTGCTTCAATTGCCAGAGGATTTTCTCAAAAAGAGGGAGTTGACCTTGTTAAGGGTTTTACTTCAATCACTAAAAGTTTTGATGTGCATAGACAAGATACCCATTTTTACATTTTGTTGGAGGCCTTGTGTGGATTGTGGTTTGCACCATGAGACCGATATTTCAAGTTGATGTTTGTAGCTCCGACAATTGCTTCTACATAGGCCCAAGTGTTGAGGCGTGCAAAAGTTGCCTAATAGACGACTCTTAATCTTGGCAATTGTTTTAGTGATTAAAGTAATTTACTTTTATAAGATAAAGTGAGTTAATCTAATGAAATGCAAAGATTATTTGCATTAGTGAATTAGATGAATTTCAACCGTTGATCTCAAGTGATGTTGAAACATAATTTCAACCATCAAACATTTTGGATACTAGGGTTGTGGACTCTATCCATAACTCAAACTTATAAAAGGGAAGGCTATGCTAAGGAAGAAGACACACCAGACGTTCGAGAACACAACACAATGAGAGTGATATCTCAATGATTGGGTGGAAAAGAACTTCCATTCAAATATGCTAGCTTCAGGGAAGGTGTAAGGTGTCGCAATGGAGATCGAGATTAGCGAGCAAGAATTGGAGAGGGCTCGAACAGTTGGATCAGTTCCATGTTCTTGTCATATGTGTTTACCTCAATGGGTCATTTTCCCAAGAAGGGAGCCCTTGTAAGTTCTAAAGTTATTTGAATGAAGGACTAATTTGAAGGGCAGAAATATCTATGCATGTGATTGTGAGATTGATACAATTTAATTTGCTTTTGTTAATTGTTTTTTATGTTAAAATCCTAGCCATGTTTTTTATTCAATAGATCTTATCTGCTAGGAAGAATTAACCAAGTGCCAGGTTTAGGAAATTAACATTTCAAGATGGATGAATCTTGCACATATTTTTATATTTTGTTTATTCAATTTGTCTTGGTTTTGTGTATAGATGAGATTATCTTTATAGTTCTTCTTAACAACATATGATGTGGCTTGAATCCAAATTCAATTGTTCGGTGTCGCCAGCCAGTTCCAGTCCAAATATAAACAGTTAACAACTAGATAACTATTCATTGAATCGCGGTAAATAAACTGACCTGGTGGAAAGCGATAAGAAGTTCGAAGAAAGGAAGGCAGAGAGCAAATACGACGGCGGCGGAGAGGGTTTATGCAGGTATCTCTCATGCGATTTCCCAATCCAGCAACCAGGGAAACATCAGCGACCACAACTCTGTATCTGCCTGTCGCAATCGTCTTTGTGGTTTCGGATAGACAACCCCCCGCACGTTTTTTCCATGAACCAAAGCACGAGATGACTGCATTTGCATGGTCATTGATTGGATCTAGGTTGATCCTTCCCTCTACGAAATGCAGTATTATCTTTAGGTCCATCAAAGATCTAACAGATCGGGTCATCCAAAGGACCGATCGGCCAACACCTCGACCAGATTTGGAGGATTATACATGCCACCACTTCGTTCTACTCTGGATCACAATCCCAAATCGCAGAGAAGGGTATACATGGGCAGTGCTGACAAGAGCCTGGAAATCCCAAATCCATTCGCCGACCCTATCAGATGAAACACAAACAACCTCATTCCAACTGAGCCGAAAGTTTGCAAATAAGGCCCTTCCATTGGAAAATTGCATATTCAGTCCTCCAAGGAATATCGAGCTTGATCTACTATTTACTTTCAAAGAAATTAGCTCCTCAGTGGAGGTTTGGCACCTGCACTGGACAGATCTGGAGCGTGAGCCAAGGAAAAGATTCCATGGCCCAAATCCAGCGATTCAAGAAATAGATCAGGTACTATTTTGGCCAAATTTATAAGATCCAGAACCTTCGCAGCAGATTGACCCCTCTCTCAGGCAGATCCACTCACCACAGACCCGAATTTGATTCAAATCTTTATCAGGATGCTGCAAGGACGGATTGTCTGCAAGCGGATCTGCATAGGGACGCGGATCCAAGAATTAAAGTGCGAAATCGAAACACATTTGGGCATATCAGCACACATGCAAAGCTTGATTTATTGAGGACAAATTTTACAAGATAATTTCACACTACGGGATTATGGCATTGCCTCAGATTCGACCATCATCCTCAATCTGAGATTGCGAGGTGGATGCTCTGGAACCAACTCAAAGGGCACAAGCTCTTTTAAAAACACAATCAAAGGGAAGGATGAAGCCCAAACCAAACCAACACCACCTCCAAAGCTACCTGGGCCCTATATCATGGAGCAAAGATCCCAGATACCAGCCTTACCAGTCTCTTTGCATAAGGTAAATGAGCTCTAGTCAGATTTCCATACTAAAGCAGTCATATGTACATTTAATGGATTTTGGCCCAAATTAGACGCACTACATCAATGGATATTTTCTACATGGACACCAAATTGTCAAATTCATTTATGCTCCAAAGGATTTTTTGTCGTCAAATTCAGCATAGTTAAAGATAAGGAATATGCCCTCAATGAGGGACCATGGTTCTGGGGCAATGCAAGACTCTTCATGATCCTTTGGTTCCCAGGTTTTGATGCCACCACTATGGTGGTATCTAAAATACCTGTATAGGTCAGGATTCACAATCTTCCACTACACTTATGGCATCATAAAGTATTAGAAGGAATAGGGAACTCCCTGGATAAATTTCTCAAGATTGATGATGATAGACTTACAAGAGGCATATTTACTTTCGCTAGAATGTGTCGAAGTAGATCTTATCCAAGGTTTACCGGATCGCATTATACTGATCCACAATAATATACAATGGACTCAACCATTAGATTACGAAAATACAGCTTTCTGATGTCATGGATGTCTATAAACAGGTCACCTTCACAATGCCTGCCCATAGGCTAAAAAAGACCCAAAAAGAAATAAGAAACAATACCAAAAGCCAAAAGGCTGGCAATGCACTTGAGCCTCTGGAAGAAGCAGCAGAAGAAGAAGAGCCAACAGAAAATATTGCAAACAATAATGTACAAAACAGCTCACAAAAGGTCGAGATAGAACACAGCTCTGCATGCATTCCGAGGCCCAACAACCCTCCACAACAGCAGGAGCCATACACATAGGAAAGGAAGCAAGTGGCAACAAACGAAAGGGATTTGATTCTGATAAAGAATATCCAGCAAATTCAAAAGAGAATCAAGTGTCCATTGTAATATATCCACTCCCAACACTGGTGGTTGGCGAAAAGTGGAGAAGAAAGGTAGAAAAGAATAGATAGGTTTATTTTTGGATTCTGAGAAATCAGGATCAGATAATATGCATAATGTTTTAGCATCTACAACATGTAATTTTGCTCATTATGAATAAAATTACAATTTTTCCTAGGGGAGAAAACATATGATGTGGCTTGAGAAGATTATGACCCATATAGTCAAAAGAAAAGCACATGGATTCAAGGAGTCTTGCTTTGAGGGCTCTCCTGATCCGTAAACTGCCATGCATATTCCATTGGACAGTTCGTCACAACAAATCTGATAAATTATACTTAAAAATCCAAAATCCACATTATGAGGGTTTATTTCTCTTCAGATTTTTGGATCTATAAATTATTATTTCTTGCATATGCATGCAAATTAGAATTATACATAAAATAGAGAACAGCGAAATAAAAACTCACAAACAATGATTGACACAATATATGACCTAGGAAACCCTTTCAAGAGAAAGCCCAACTGGAAGGTGAGGTATGTTCTCTTTCTCTAAATAGAAAAGCGCTACGAATACAAAGAAGCAAGGTTTGTGGCATGTGGGCTACTACAATGCACAAATCCTATCTGTGTGCTCTCTCCCTAGCCCTCTTGGCCACTCTACTCATCTACAGAACAAACGCACTTGAAAATACTGGAACCCATTTTCCTCCTAGTGGCCCAATTATAACGCAGCTTGTTAGCCTACAAGTAGGTAGGTTTGACTCCTTCAACTCTTAACCAAAGTTAGAATATGGACTCTTCTAGAGTCTTCTTAATCATGATCCGATGGCTAGCCCCTTTTTCTTTGAGTAATGGGGGCTAATGTGACACCTCAAATTATGGTGGTTGAAATGGGAAGGTCAACTTCTAAGTGGCATAACTTTTCATACGGACTTCAATTGAGGTAATTCTTGTGTCCTTGGAAATGTCTTTGGGTGTAGAATAGGAGAAAAAGGTATTGCACTAAAACGTCAAATTTTTACCCCCAAAAAACACAGTTTGATGCCTCAAAATGCTCCCAGAAGGTTTTAGATCCCAAATTTCCAAACTAGGTCCCACAGGTAAAAATGATCTGGTGAGTTGATTCCTCCATTTTTTTCCATTATAAAGCATTGAGATGGATGATAAACAATATAATAATGATCCAATCCAGATCATCTCAGGTAGAGGCTGCTTATGGACACAGTTATTTATGTGGCAATTCACATCTTCTACATGGATGCATGTTGAGGAGGATGGGTGCTTGGAATAGGAGGTTGAGCTATCTTCTAGATGAGTGCCAAGCATAACAACGAAGGGAAATTCACCCTAGGAACATTAGGCCCACATGGCACATGGGTGGAAGTAAAGCACTTGGCTTCAAGAAGTATTCTCTCTAATAGAGGTTGTTTGTAGGCACAATTACAAACATGTGAAGGAGGAGGGTTTAATAGTTACATTGATGTTTAATGAATAGTTACATAGATGTTTGATGCACCCGTTTGTTGGGACAGCCAGGCTGAAATGTTATTTGTTTTAGCATGCTTGTATGAAGTTAAGAAACAGATTTAGGGCTGTTGCAAATCTGCTCTTATAGATGTGATTTCAGATTTTTGTGTTGGTTAAGATCGTCCCCTAACAGCTGTGATATCTAATTCTCCAAGCATATTTTCATGTCTTTCTTAAGCTTACCTAGTGAAAAGGTTGGACAGAATTGATGTATTTGTTGTTGTAATAAATATTTCAGATTCAACCATAAGGTTGAAAGTTCTATGAAGTAAATCCAGGGAACTTCAGTTAAATTAGGTGAAATTTCTGAATTTGTTCTAAAGATGGGATTTCCGAAATTTCCATAAATTGTTCCACCTTTGACTTTGATATCCCCAAATCGAGCTCAAGAGCAGATATTGGTGTTATGGCAGTTAAGCTCAAAGTTGTCCTCCCTCAATGGTCTTAAAGTCATTCAAGATTCACCTTTAGTAGGCAGTTACATCCCACAGTGCTGGTTAGTATGTGAACTTTGTGGTCCCACATTTTATGGGTTTGGGAACAGTTAATCTAAACCCTACTATATATTTCAGATATCACCCCATTTGCAATGATTATGAGTACTAAAGCTATTCACTAAGTTATTTGGGTATCAAGTATACCTATCATATATTTGTATTCACGGGTTGTTCATGTGCTTTTTGGTGAGGACACTACTTATGGAAATTTCTCTAATTTCAACATTTTAATCATTACAGGACATCAATATAATTTCATTTCATTTATGAATATTTTTCTAATTGTGTGTGTGCAATTATCCATCCAACCTGCAACTAGAGGGAGGGTTGGTAGACTTGAGATGTTAGTTCATAATGAATGATTCTCAAAATCACTAGTAAGCATTTGTTTCCACTTGCCTAAGTTGGTTGTCTCTGGGGCAGAAGTAATTGCAGAGAATGTGCACATACTTTGTGTTGACAAAATATTTATATGCATGAAGAGATGATAATCTAGTGCATAAATACCATGCGACATTCAAACTTGTGTCCAAGTATCTGGAGTCCAATAGATACTAAATATGCATGTAACAAAAATCAATTTACACGATTCTCTCATAATAAGGTACCAAGACAGTTCCAGGAAAGTATAAAACTAGCTCAATTAATGAGTTATGCCAGAATTACTATTGTTAACAATCATCATACAAGCAGCTGGTTCCAGTAAACAACACAACTATTTCTATAGCAGCAGATTAGATTATCTGTTTTTGGGGGAAACAACAATGAAAGGATAAAAGAAGAGAAGAGATGCTGAGAGCATCAATAAGTTCCTACTATGTTATTAACTTGTTATGATCCATTCAATTCCAAATGCTGGTAAAATAGGAACATGTAAACATTAAACAGAAAGAGAATATTGCACCACAATGGTCACAAACTAATACTCACTGCTTCACATAGTTTACAAGCAATGCAACGTTCCTCCCCAGTTGGATAACGACGAAGAGCATGCTCACCACGAAAACGAGGACTCAGAGGACCTTTTTCAAAAGGATAGTTTATCTGACAAAGAAAATAATGTTCAAATATGGTATCTTGTCATGATAGAAGACTTAATCCATATTCACACAAATTTCAAGAAGCAATATTCATTCTCCTCTCAAATCAAGATAGTACAGTAATTGACTAACTGAGCTTGAACAAACCAAACTAAGAAAGAATAAATTAAAATGGAAAAAGAGGAAGCAATACTAACTGTCACTTTCTTCTCAAAGAAATACTTGAGGCCTAGCATCATGCCTCGGATCATTTCAGTTAGGAAGAGAGTATTCATGCTTTTGTCAAGAACTGTGAACAGAGAAATGTGTCATAAGTAAACCACGACAAAAATTAGTCAATCAGTCATGCTTCCAGGCATGAAGAACTGAACATTTTAATACAAGATTCTGTGCATTCTATAATTTTCAAGGAATACATTTGCAGAAACAGAATACACCTGTGCTCCAGTCTTTTGCCATGTCATTTGCAAGCTTATCTGTTTCTCTTGTATCACCTGTCAGTGTGCAAAAGGAAAAGGAACTCATTAGAGATCTCAGAAATAGCAAGCCACCTAAGCAGTGATGTGTAAAACAAGGAATCCAAGTAATAAAAAGCCACTCATATGCTAACACCAAATGTTAGAGATCCAAGTCAACAACGCTTAAAGACACTAGGAGAATCTGGTAAATAAATTGTTTAAATTGTCCATTGCAAACAAGGCCATCATTCCCTGGTAAGGTTTATAGTGTGTTGGGCCGTCGACCAGGGTTCCATCCTGACAGTCTGGCCCACCTAAATGGAAAATTATTAAAAATGGGATGACAGAGAGCAAGTCCCAGGGGATGTTCCTGGCATCTTAGCCAATGAAAGTCTGTATAATGCAGTGCAGCTCTTTGGGCATATTGCTGGAAGCACTTTCAAAATAGAAGGTTAAGTATGCATGGAAATGAAATTTTAATTGCATCAATAGTAGAAACAGAAGGTACATTTACAGATATACTTCAGCAAAAATGACATGGGAAGCTTGAGCATTAAGAGGGGAGGAGGATTACAGGTCGAATGGAACCAAGATTAAACCTAGATTTAACTGGGTCAGATATGGTTAGAACTTAGGCATCCAACATTAAAGGAAAACAAATAATCAGGAATAATTGTGGTTCTTAAGCATTCTCAAGGACACCTAAAGGAAGATGAGCAGGCAGATACAAGACCTTTCCAGCAGTACTTCCACGAAATCTTCATCTCCAAAGGTTGTCAAGATAATACGAGATTGACAAAGAAGCAATCATACAAGTGGTTCCCTCAGAAGTCTCTCAATTTGAGAGATGTCTTCTCCCAAACCTGGGAGCAAGAAGAGTTGTTAGAAGATATCTAAAATGTGGCGTGTAACAAATCACAAGGCATTATTGACCTCCCATTTGAAACTTATAAAAGATATGGCCATAATTGGGTGAGGTCTACTCCATTTGAGCCTCAACTGCATTGATGCTTCTATTGACCCAGGTTGATTAATCACCAAAGTTGTCCGCGAGTATCAAACAGGGAGTTAGATGAGGATGAAGATATATTGCATTGCAGGACAAAAGATTTCCAAAACATCTCTGTTTTTGAAACATTTCCACAAACATCTGGGGAAAAGCCCCAGCTATTTGCTGGCATGTTAGTTGTTTCACACTTGTTTTTTCCATTTTTTGTTAGAAACCAAAATATATATTGGAACATTATTTCACGAGGAAAACCTCACCATATTCCCCCCCTCATCGCCAAAGTATCCGAATGGAGGGTGGCTCAACCACAAGCCACAATAGCAGCTGATAACCCACCAGAACTCAGCCAGCCTAGAACTGGAGACCTCACAGCAATCTCTGCCTTGAAACAGTCTGTTTAACCCAATTAAGCTAACACAATGAGAATATATAATTAATTAATGAAAAATGGATGATGATCACAACAAACAGAATAATATTTATACCAGTGAAGAGGTAAGGTCATGATGAGCAGTCAGGACCCTTACTGATGGGTGTGATTAAATAAGGTATATAGCCCGTCCCCTTGAAAATGATTTTTCTTCGGAGCAGAGAATGAAGGATATTTATTTTCAAACGCCACTACTTTCCATGAAGCATCTTAAACTAGCAAATTCTTCCCCTTGATGGGTTATTGATATGTTTAGAATGCATGGATCTTGTACCTGTTGATTAAATATCTTTAGGCAGCAACGTGACTTTTCTTTGGTTGTGTTGACACCTAATCATTGAGATTAGGTGAATCCATATAAACTAATATAAATAGAAAATAAGAAGAATTGGAATATGAAGAGACATTGGGAGATGAAGCCCAAGAGTTTCTCCCTCCATGTATATAACTATGATCAGCCTTAATGCAAAAACACAATTCATTTGAGAAGTTACCTCCTCGCCTAAAATGGTATCAGAGCCAGCTCCCAAATTAGTTTATGTGCTGTAACTCCTATCAGTTTTCTGCCATATTCTGTTCCTATATTCCCCGTCATATTCTCTGCAAGATTTTGTGCATTCAAATCCCTTGGAGCTGCATTGAACGTCCACTGGGAGCACTGTATTTTTGAAGCGTTGAAAAGATAGGTCACCGGTTGAATTATTTGTGCATTGAAGACTGGTGTATGTTAAAAATGTGCATTGTATGGTGGTATTGAAAATTCTTATGGATGTTATTCAGGAGGAGAAGTTTATCCATGCGTAATTTCTGTTCTGGAAAACCGTGGTGCGACTGCAACTGAACTGTGAAATGCCACACTACTCGTGAGTATCCTAGTTCTTTGACTGTGCGTATGATTTGTATTGATCAGTTTGGTGCGTAGGGTGCTGCATTCTATGTGAAGGCATTCCATTGTTATGCGTTGTGATGGGTGTATGTATGCCTTGAAGTGAAAACCGTGCCACTGTGTATTGTCCCCGTGGCTCCGAGACTCTGTGGCTATTGCACTATCACACCATACTCCTCCCACCGGCTCATATCCCTGAACCCGCACACCACAAGTTCAAAGGTTCTCCATCTAGCAGAAGTGTGATACCTCCCCTTGCGGCATCACATCCCGACTAGTAATACATTGACTCCACTCTCGTCTTCCGATGGTGATACCACATATTGCCTGGTTATATAACACATACACCCCGGTGAGGTGCTATAATACCACCAGTCCTTCTGCAAAGTTAATACTCCCGACTCCGCACCATACTGTCCGACAGTGATACCTCCCACCGCTTACCTACCATTGCTTGAACCATACCATCGACTCCCAGTTAATACCACCCACTAATACCTCCTCCTGACTCCTTTGCGGGTGGTCTAAAACCACCCTTCATGGCCCTCCAAACCGCTCTCCACCACAGTTGTTCTGGCATCGTGGTTGCGTGTTCAATACTCAATACTCTGGTTAAGCATAACATTTTATAACTCCACAGTTTTATAACTCCCTTCTGCTCCCGGTTAATAACGCTACAATCCACCATACCGTATAATACACATGCGGTTATACATTGACTCCCCTCCCCCGGTTATATCGTAATACTTTCTTCGAGTTAACAACTCCCCCAAATACTCCCTTCCCCGTGTACTCCCTTCCCCAAATAACACCTTTGTTATATATATTGCCACCAGAATTGTATTTATTTACAGAATATTGTTACTAGAAGTGTAACTTTTTACAGAAATTACCACCACAAGTACATTCTTCAGTACATAGATTTTCAAATGCAATCACTAATATCAATTATTGGAGTAGTTCCCTCTAAAAAAGAGAACTATCCTGAATGGTCAAGGAAGATAAAGCACACTCTCATTTTCAATGAGTTGTGGAGAGGAGTTTGTGAAGAAGAAGGAGATAATGCACCCACAAAGCCCACCTCAGATAAGGAGATTGCCAATTTGGGAAAATAAGAACAGCAAGGCTTATCCCTTGATTGCAATGTCTGTAAATGAAGAGGTGAGTCGCCATATTTCACCATTCTCAAATGCTTTTGAAGCCTTACAGAAGTTGAAGGAACTGTATGACTAACACTCTGAACTTGAAGTTGTCCAATTGATGATTAAATTGTTCAGTCTTGAATTGAAAAATGATGACTCTCTTGCTTTAGCATCAAAAGTAAGATCCATTATGCATGATATAAAAACCACCAGTGTTGAAATAGAAATTCCTCTTATAGCTTAATGTCAAGGCATTATATCTCACTTATTCAAATTATCTTGAGTGATTGCAAGCAAGTGGAAACCTCAAGGAGATTACCTTTGACTAAGAAGAAGCTTGCTGAGAGAGAGAGAGAAGGCTTTTGGGAAGAAGACAATTCCTCAGTCTTCTGAAGAAGCTGTGTCTTGCACATAGAGGGAAGAGGAAGAAGGAATTTTAGAGGTAGGGGGGCAGACAGTGCCAAGGAGAAAGTTTGATCTTCATTGCATACGTTGCAATAGAGACGAACATGACGCGTCCACATGTAAGTTGCCTTGGGACAGAATTGAGTAGGAATTTGGTAATGAATGAAGCCAAAGGTAAAACCAATGGCAAAGGTTAAGGTAAAGCACCTAAATCCGCTCGATATGTTGTGGCACATTGCAATATTGGTAACTGGAGACTTGTTCAATGCTTCACTTGCTTCAGGGAAAAATGATTGGTTGCTTGATTCAGGAGCAACTTGCCACATGACTTTTAGGAGATATTTTTTTGAAGAATTCATTGACAATGTTGATGGAGCAAGTATATTTTGCAAATAAGTCAAAACTCAAGTCATCATGGCTTGGCACCATTAGGCTCAAATTGCCTAGTCTTCCAGACTTCCTTCTACATGTTGTTCTATACCTCCCGGCACTGAGGAGAAACTTGTTGTCTTTGGTCCACATCCGCCAGCAAGGACACTCCATTCATATGTTTGATGGCAAGGGTGAGAACTGAAAAGCATCAGATCACTCACTTGTCATGATGGGGATAGACGATGAAAGACATTTGAAGCTACGAGGTACCTCTGCTCATGCAAAAAACTTTTCATACAATTCCACCATGATGAAGGTACATTTCCATTAAGTCTTTTATGGCATGCAAGATTTGGGCACTTGAATTATGATAGCCTTCGTATGTTGAAGAAAAGTGGCATTACTGGTTTGCCTACAATTCCTAGGAAACTTAAGAAATGTGATATTTGTATCTTAGGAAAGCACAGGAAACAGTCTTTTCATGGTTCACATTCCATGGCAGGTAGAAAACTATAACTTATTCATTCAGACTTATGTGGCACAATGCATGTTCCTTTTTCAAATAGAAATAAATATATGATGACATTTATTGATGACTACACTAGAATTTGTTGGATTTAATTATTGAAGAACAAATCTTATGCATTTCAAACATTCAGGAACTTTCATGTGTGGATTGAAAATGATGTACAATCTCATATTAGCTCTATTCGCACTGATAATGGAAAACAATACACTTCAAATGAATATGAAAACTATCTTCGCCAGCATGGGATCAAACATCAAACAATTGTGCCTTATCATCCCCAACAGAACGAGGTAGTTGGAAGAATGAACAAGACAATCTTAAATATGGTACGTTCCATGATGTTTTTCAAGAATGTTAAATTGATGTTTTGGGATGATGCAGTTCTATGTGTTGTGTATGTAAAGAATAGGTGTCCATCTAATGTTATTAGAAACAAGACTCCTTATGAAATATAGTATGGCCACATTCCTTCGATAAAGCATCTCAGGGTCTTTCATTCCACCTATTATGGCTTGATACCTAAGGAACAAAGAAATAAACTTGGTGCAAGGAGTCATAATTGTATCTTCTTGGGGTATTCAAATACCTCCAAAGCATAACATCTCTACGATGAAGTTAATAAGAAACTTGTAGTATCTAGAGATGTGATATTTCTTGAATCTTCCAAGGCTGACAATGTTGTTGAATGGCAGCTTGATCGCTTGGAAAGATTCGGACATATAGAGTCTTTTCAAGAATTTGATAATGAGATTCCACATCTTGATGGGGGGTTCCTATACTAGATCAATCCGTGGATCTTCATCTGAAGCACTTTCTCCCCTGCATGAAGCTCCAGCCACTGATCCGGGTGACACTTTGAGTGATGTGATTGACAGAATTGGAAGACTAAATCTTGATTCATCCCTAACTCGGTTAACTGAGCAGCCTGGGCCATCTCAAAAAGGTCCTCCAAAATGGCTGACAAAGACACTTGAAAGTGTTCATCTTTATGAGATTGGAAGGGCAAGAACAAGGAGCTCTACTAGACAAAATGGAGATGATGTAGACGATTTTGATTCACCTATTGATATGGATGTTTCTTATGATTGTGAATTGAATTTGTCTTCATATTTTGAACCAACTTCCATCAAAGAATCTACTTCTCATGATGAATGGAAAGAAGAGATGCAAAAACAGTATGATGCCCTGATAAAGAATGGCACTTGGAAGCTGGTTGATCCTCCATTGGGAACCAAACCAATAGGCTACGGGTGAGTCTACAAGAACAAGTATAAAGTTGATGTCTCACTTGACAAGCACAAAGCCAAGCTTGTGGCAAAAGGTTTGCATAGAAGGAAGGGGTTGACTATGAGGAGACTTTTGCCCACAAAGCAAAATGGGCTTCCATCCCAGACACTCTTTGCCTTGGCAGTGTAGAACGGTTGGAAAGTCCACCAAATGGATGTAAAAACTGTTTTCTTGAATGGATATCTGAAAGAGAACGTTTTTATGTCCTAGCTAGAAGGATTTGTTATGAAGGGCCAAGAACACAAAGTATGCAAGCTTGTAAAATCCTTGTATGGTCTCAAGCAAACACCGCGAGCCTAATATGAGAAGTTAATTGTGCATCTTCTGAAACTCAACTTCAAACATTATGATCTTGATGATGCAAATTTGTTTGTCAAGAAAGTTGGCAAAATAGTTGTATATCTTGTGATATATGTAGATGATCCTTTGATGACAGGGAACAATGAGAACTACATTGCATCCATAAAGAAGTAATTGAGGAAAGGTTTTGAAATGACTGACTTGGGCTATGTTCACTACTACCTTGGTATTGAAGTAACTCAACATCCTAAGTTTATATTCCTCTCTCAGAGGAAGTACATTGGAGATTTGTTGAACAAGTTTGGCATAGTTGAGCGAAATCCTTTGACTACTCCAATGGAACAGAACTTAAAGCTCACATTCATTGAAGGAAAAGAATTTGAGGATGCAATAAAGTATAGATAGCTTGTAGGAAGTCTCAACTACCTGACCACTACCAGACCAGACATTTCATTTGTTGTTGGAATCCTCTCCAGGTTTGTGCAAAAGCCTTGTGAGGGACATTGGTCTGCTGCAAAAAGAGTTCTAAAGAACTTAAAGAGAACTCAAGAATTTGGACTCAAGTATACACAAGTGGGCAACTTCAACTTGATTAGATACTCTGATTCAGCCTTTGATGGAGATAAAGAAACTGGGCTATCTACTTCAGGTTATGTTACCAGTCTTGGATCAGGAGTAGTCTCCTGGAGGTCACGCAAACAATAAGTTCTAGCAAATTCCACAACTGAAGCAGAATATGTGGCAACAACTGAAGCAACAAAGGAAGTTATGTGGCTCAGGAAAACTCTAGAAGATTTGCAAGAGAAACAAGTGCATTCAGATCCTCTCAAGATTGACAACACTCCTACAAGAAAAGTTGGCCAAGAACCCAAAGTTCCATAATCGTACGAAGCACATCAATACAAAATACCATCTGATTCAACATCATGTTGAGGACAAGACAATCCCATCTAGGCCATTGTTCCACAAATGAGCAGATTGTAGACATCTTCACCAAAGCGCTTGGAAGAGAAAAGTTCGAAAGATTTAGAATGATGTTTGGACTCACCAACATCCCTTTAGATTAAGGGGAGGAATGTTGACATCTAATCATTGGGATTAGGTGAATCCATGTAAAATAGCATAAACAGAAAATAAGGAGAATTGGAATATGAAGAGACACTGAGAGATGAAGCCAAAAGTCTCTCCCTCCATGTATATAACTATGATCAGCCTTAATGCAAAAACACAATTCATTTGAGGAGTTACCTCCAGGCCTGACAGGTTATCAAGGCCAAGCAATTCCATTTGTATTGCGCAATGATCTCATAATTTATTTTTTAGGTAAGATGCTCCAGACAACATGAACTCAGTTTTTACCAAAAAAATCTAAACCCTGAGCAACTTCGATATTTTTTCCCTCATTTGGCAAGGGCCATAAGGTAAGATAAGATAGTTTTATTAATATCCAACAAATGACCACACAAGTAGGTCAATGCAACTAAAAAGTACATCTAATATGTATACAAAGTGGGAGTGTAAAAGCAACTCCTACAATAATACTAAATGCAAAGGAAAGCAAAAGGAGTGTGGCATAATTAAGAGTTTAGCTAAGTGAATCCATAAGTTTTACCAAAAAGATACCATAGTGGTATAAGTGTTGTGATGCCATGGAAGGACCCAAGACTAGGAATTCCATGTTAAGCAAGAAAGAGAGAGAGAGAGAGAGATGATGTGTAGAATTTGTGTGTCATTATCATGAGATAGGTTATTTTATTTTTGCTTCCACTGAATGAGAGTTGAGTTAAGGGACATGTGGAGAATGCTTGAACACACTGCATCATAAATACACCATTATTTCATAAAATCGAATTTCCTAGAGATAAAGCAGCAGTTACACGTGGAAAATCGAATTAACTAGACGAGCTCATGGACTGAAGGAATATTCGATGGAATATCTGGACTGAGGATTTCGTGGGGACTTCTCTCACTATTAGCTCGAGTGCTTCTACACTTAGCACTTCACTTTGAAGGATTACGAATTTCACTTTGGAGGACCACGAGTTTCTTTGGAGGAGATCACGCAGTTCCTGGGATCTATGCAGAGCTACCTAGGGATCATTTATAGATGTCGCATCACTTAGTTCGAGTTTGCACTGGTTGACTAGAGTTATCACGATACTTGGATTCACTCATGGATGAGTTTACTATGCCATATATGGAATTCGATTTCCCTTGAGGTGCGCATATGGAATTTGATTTTGCTCTAGTGTCTCTCTCCTCTCCACATCGACCTTGGTTTATCTTTCCTTGGGATTTGCTTCAAGTTCAACTCTCACATGCATTCTTCCTTGGGATTTGCTCCCGACTCTCTATATAATGAGGCTATGGGGTCTCATATTGTATCATGTTATGAGCTATTGGGCTTGAAGAGACTGTCTATCTATACTTGTATATTTTTAATATAATCAAGACTTTGGGGATACATGGCTTATGTTCTCTTGGCGCTATGAGGTGAATTCTTTTTATGCTATTGTTTTCATGTTCATTTCTTTTTGCATATTAAATGTGAATATTCGATTGTATTTTGTTACTTTATTTCGATTGGTGCTTGCACACCCATTGATTTAGAGTAATATTCTAGAAATAGGCTTTCCAAGTTATTTTCGGAGGAATATTTGGTTAACACGTTTATTATATTACTCTAATCCATGTATGAATTAATATCTCTTTCTATTGTGTAGGAAAGATTTTCGTTTTGTGTGCAGGAATCCATTCGGAAGTGTGGTAAATCTTCACGAGATCAACCAACTCCTGGAGCCGTGATCAAAGACTTAGCCATCTTCCAGTCCAAAGTCTTCCATCCAACGAAACAAGAGGGAGTTTCTTTACTCTATAATTACTTGATCATCATTTAAATACTTATTTGATTCTAGTTTTTTCAAACTAATATTTGTTATTCAAGAGCTATCATCAAAACTAGGGAAGTATGGGCATTTACTCCCAAAACTTGAGCTAGTATTTTTGTACATTAAATTTTTGTTCTAGTTTGTTTGTTTTGATTTATTTCAACTAATTCTTGGTTTTCATTTTGCAGCTCATAAGCTTGAAGCATTGGACAACAAAAAGTTTTGGAGAGAGACATTAAGAAACTACTTACTTGTGTGCATGCAGGACCCCCTCACCTGTTTCAATGATTGATTGTTCAAAGGGGGTCATGAGCATTTCAGGGGCAGCTACAAGTTCATTTAGGTCGTGGGCCTTATTGAACTTTGCAACTATCTTTTAAAGGGTCTTTTGAGCCTTGTAGCTTGTTGTTGTATAGTTTTTGAGAGAAAGTCTAGCCTTGTTAAATTTCTGCACTTTGTAAAGATCTCTCTAATATTGTGGGCAACCCTTTAGAGGCATTTTAACCGATCTCAAGCACTAATAAAATAAATTCTTTGTTTTGAGGGAGCTTGGGATTTTTCCCATGGCATCGAATTCTTATGGTTTGATTCATTTTTGCTTCTAGTTTTTCTTAACTTCAAAACACTTAATTTCATGCTTTAAAATTAACTTATTTCAACCCTCATGCAATTTTTCTTAATTTTAAGTTTTTCACATGCATAAGTTTCAACTTGTAAATTTTGAGTAAAATTTATCTTATGTGCAAACATTTAACATTGTGGCGAGTTTTGACTATTCCTTCCAAGTACATGTTTCATTTTTTTGATTTCACACACTGATAACTTTTGAAGCAATCCTATTGGAACAATCGTAGCTTTAAAACAATCTAATTCATTTGCTTATTTTCCATGCAAGCACATATGAGTTCATTTAAATGCTAAACTCTCAAAGTTTTACAGGCTATCTCATTTTCCATTTATGAGGCATTTGCATGTAAGTATATTTTAATTGGGGAATTAACACAATCTGCACTCTCATCTAGGCATTTTAGCATAGGAAAGCTTCCAAACCTTACTAAAATTTTACCTCCAACATACATTGGTTAAAGTAGACATCTTAAGGACCCTCTACTCCTTTATTGACTCTTCACTGTAAGATCCATATCTTTGGGCAAGGGTGAGGCCTGAGGATTGAAGAGTTTAATTACAAATCTTGTCGTAGAGATAAACTAATAAAATTGACCAAGAGCACCTTCCATCTCTTTTACTTTACTTGTCTCTTGATGTTTTGAGTTGTTATATTGCAAAATTTATTTTCAAGAAACATTTCAAAGCAAGTATTGTGATTCTTCAAATTGGTAATAACTGTTTTCATTTCATGTTCAAGTCTAATTCCATATTGACATCTTGATTTAACATTTAGCATCTTTGATTTTACTTTTTCAAAGTAAATTTTCTAATTGTTTTGTTTTTGCGAAATATGTTTTGATTCATAAATTGATTTTATATCTTACAAATATCTTGTGCTAGCCTCTTTTGTTTGCATTTCAGGGTTACTTTGCTTTCATTATTGGAAGCATCTCCATCTTTACTTTGAACAAATGTATTTTTTATTTTGTTGAGCAAACTCTTTATAAAGCATCGGTTCCATTGTTTTATCATGTTAATGATTTTTATTGCTCATATCATATTTTGCTCATAATTCTTACAAGTAGTCAGCTTTTACTTTAACATCTCTCCTAGAACCTCGCATTTCTTTTAACTTAACTTTTCATTAGGGACCACCCCCATTAACTAACCTAGGAGATAGCTTAAATGAAGAGAGTTGGGAATAGTGTGACGGCCCCTTCTCTGAGTTCCCTACCACCAACCACACCTTGTGGGGTTGAAGGCTTTTCTCACTAAGTTGTAGTTAAGTGTAGGCGGCAGGATCAACACAGCACACCCACATGCCATAACAACTAGCATCCGGCAAGGCCACTCGGATGACAGCACTGCACATAAAAGGAGATTGTAAAGGCAGCTCGCAGCCCCCAAAGCTGACAAGCCACAAGGTTGCAGGCAAGTGTCAAGGCAAAGGAGATAGTGATCACAGAGCAACTAGGAAGGAGAAATAACAAATTTTCAAGAGAGGACACACGTAAAATGCCAGGATTGTTATGGTCAACAGCAATCGAAAAGAAAATAGCAGCTGACAAAAGAATCACGAGGAATAGCTAGCATCACTTCCAAGCCGAAATATTTGGCATCAATGCAACGGAGAGTGGCCAACAATGTTGGCCACTGAGATCATTGGGACAAGGCGAGGGACGAACTAGATCTAATCTGAGAGCACCGCCATCAGCCATTGTTGGAAGAAATTGTCATTGATTTCAAAGGGTAAATGGACCAACATTTGTTTGATGATACGCGTGCACAAGTTAGTGAATTTGGATGCAAGGACACTCTAAATTGATAGCCCTTGTCACGCCATTTCATTTGATAGGTGGTACACCTTGTGGTTCCTCTTGGTTGAAGAGATATTCAAATTTGAAGCCATTAAGGGGTGTGTCCCCATTTCATGACCCAATAACCCTTGGTCTAAATATTCAAGTTGCCCCTGGAAGAATATCTCTATTGAAATTTGATTTGGCCCAAAAATTTGAGTGCTCAAGTTGGTCCTCATTCAATCAAGTCTGTCCTAATTTTCACAGTCAAAACAATTAATTAATTTCTAATCTTTCTCAAATCAGCTCCTATATTGGTGGTGACTTTTCAAAAGTTTTTTATGTCTCTTGGTTAAAGTCAACTCCAAAATAGGGCCCCCTTCCAAACCATATAAATAACCTCTCGTGGAGCATCAAAAGGTCACCAACTTGGAGCATCTGAGACAAGAAGAAATCTAGAGCAGGTCGAGACTCAAAGGGAGGAGCGAAGGTGACATGAAGAACACTGATCAAGGTTAAATCTACCTCTGTTTAGGTCTTTCATTTTTGGCTATTCATTGGGCTAAATTGGTCTTTTTTTAGGCATCTTCAACCTGCTCTAAGGCACCTCTTCTGAGATAAATTTCTGCCCTATCTAAATTTTTCTAAGGCCTATTCTAACGCTCTCTTGAAGTTGTCTAAAGCCCATGTCTGATGTTAAATTTCAGCCACTTGTTAGTTTTTGTAGCACCAGATGACGTTCTAGTCTCAAGACTTTGTGGAGAGGCTAAAACACGAGAGTTCTCCAAAACCCAGAAATCGTTTTTGGAAATTCCATCTAGAGATGGCTCAATTAAATTAACTGACCATAATTAAAAAATTCCTAGGTCTAACTTAGGAAAAATGGTTAATTAATAGCAATTAATTGAGAAAGGTGAAAATTCTCTACAAACTCACACAAATTGACTTGGAGATGATCTCAACCATCTATTAAGTTTCAATCCTGTTCGTTGGAGTCCCAACTGGAGATTATAAGAAGAGGTCTATGGGTAGATGGAGAACACACCAGTGCAGGCACTCAATGATCAAGGCAGTTCGATTTTGCAGTAGCATGTGATTTAGTGGAGAGATTGAGCCAATGATCGAGTAGCATGTGGCAGAGGTGCAGCATACCAGTATTTCGGAGGAGTTTCCAGTTTTGGAGAGTTAGAAAGAGGAGGTTGAAATTTATCTCCAGGGGGCAGCACAGGGGCTGTGCAGAGTCTCAAGATAGCTAGTTCGATTTGGTTAAAGAGAAGGTTGTTTTAGTTTCCAGAGGCCACGAGGATTTTCCAGTGTGTCAGAGAGACATTTTCCCAGTCAGCAACAAGTTGGATAACTTGATTTGCATCAGTTCTGAGCCAAGCATGTGAGGACCTGCACAGAGGGTTTGGACGGCTTGCATTTCAGAGGTCAGTCTGAGCCGGGATTGCTTGGAGTGAGGGTAAAATTCCCTCGAATATTTCTCTCAGATATAATCGCCAGTTTGGTGACATTTTTTATTGTACTCAAAATTTTTGTTGTTGCATAATAATAAAAACCCTCGTTGTTGCACCGGTTTTCCCACATTGGGTTTTTTCGGGGACTTTTGTGCAAAAATAACGGTGTCATAATTTTTGTGTGTGCTAGTAATTCTCAGTGCTAGCATTTTATTTTCCGCAACGTTTAGTTTATTTTGTGAGAAATTGCAGTGTGATTAATTAGACATTAATCAGAAAATTAATAAACTGAATAATCAGTTAGGAGAATTAATTTCAATCGCTGCATTTCAAGGAAATTTCACACCCCTTGTTTGACGCATTCTGGATGCAAAAGTTCGAGTTTGACTTTGAGACAATTTGAGGCATAAATTTCACTCTACCTGAGGTAGATTGTAATCTACTTTGAAGCCTCCTCCTAACATTGATCTCGACCCCCTTCAAGATTGTTTCTGAGGAAGTATTCGAGCCCTTTCCTGAAGTTGTTCTAGGCCCCATCTTAAAGATTGTTTGACCTATGTTGAGGTAGTGTTCTAAGACTAAGTGCATCCTTTTTGTGCTTTCCAAGGAAGGTTCCACTATCCAAGGTAGATTGAAGCTTGTTCCGAGCCTGTTCAGGCGGCCATTGAAAGGAAAATTAGAAGGAAGTTTAAGGGACATTCTTTTAGCAAAATCACAAGCTAGATTAAGGGCACCTTGAAGTCAAAGCCTAGGACAAATCTCAAAGCATATCAATAAGTAAGAAGACACTGTAAATTTGATGTATGAATTGAAATCTTTCTTTTGTTATTGGATTGTATTTTGAATATCTCTATAGACTGCATGTTTAAAGTGAGAGTTGCAACATATGCAAGTAGGACTTGAAAAGGGGCAGATCTGAAGTTGTAAATGTCTTATAGCAGAGATAGCAATGTTTAAGGGGTGTTGTAATTCAGTCACTATCCCTGATATGGGAGCCCAAGAATCTTTGTTCTATTTTTATTACAAAGGATGGCAAGGTGGTGTTAGCAAACGAAATTGTAGCTTCCTTCAGGAGGTTGTCACCTCCTTCCAATGGGAACCAATAAACTGGAAATTGTAGCTTCCCTGAAGAAATATATGTGTGTGTGTGTGTGTGTTACAAGGGAACCCTAGCGATGGAGTCTAGGTTTTTGGAGCTTTGGCAATGGCGGCCAGCCCATCGGCCTGGTTTGGCGAAGTAACCGCTCTCTCACTCCCTCTTATCGGGTGATACCCTCCCGCACTCCGGCCACCCTCTTCTGTTCTCACCCAGTCGGTCCGTTATCGGTGACCTACACTGTACACCTATCTGACTTGAGATCTGTCAGTTGGGGGTTATCTTAGGACGATTAACGTTTGTTGTCGGTTAGCATGGAGGGTGACATTATTGATTATTCCGAGGATCAACTTGAACTAGACCCCAACTGGTCAATTTTCTCTCCGCAATTGCCAGTCTCCTCCTTGAACATTTCTCTGGATATCCCCACAACCAATACCCACAACCCTAGCCTGTGCTCCTGGGGTTTACACGGTGTCAGACTACCCAGCCTTCACAAATCTGGCACAACAGCCTCATATTTTGTCTGGTCCATCTTCCTCCTTGCTGTCGTTTTCTAGCTTCCCTGAATCGGTCAACTATCCCCCTGACCCTGACCTACGCCCGCTCTCCTCGACTTCCCTGCAGTTTATTTCATCCTGCCTAAACCCTCTTGCTCTGTCGTACCCTTTGAACACCCCTGCCTTTTCCCCCGGGCACTTCACACATCCCACTCCCATAGGCATCGCACTTCTACCCGTCCCATTCTTAGGACCCTGTTGTGCCCATTCCCCCTCCACTCTTTCCCGATGCTCCCACCTGCGGTTGTTTTGCAGATATATCCCCATCACACCTGGGACTAACCGGGATTCCCCGTTCGGAGGCTGATGCGATTCCTTCTACCATTCCACAGAGCAGACCACCCCTTAATCGACCGGGGCATCCAGCCAAGAGATTCAAAGGGATGAAGGCAGGTACAAAGATCTCTCTCACTTTTGGAAACAACATACAAATGGGGGAAGTTATCGATACCTTTGGCCGTGTTGGTGGGCCGAGTCAGGGGTAGGGCATATTGGGCAACGCACTTGAGACAATGGGTCTTGGAGATTTGGGGGCAGGTCCTCACCAAATTGTTGTCGGTTGTCACTCTTTCTCGTGGATGGTTCGCTCTTCGATTTCAGCGGCTTGAATTTATTCCATGGGTACTCTCAAAACACCGGCACGTCGAAATGGCTCTAGTACTACTCAAACAACGGAGTCCCCTCTTTGATCCCGAGAAAGAACAACTTGGAGTTGGGCCCATCTGGGTTAGATTGCCTGGTTTACCCCTACACTTCTAGTCAGAAGATGTATTCAAGTGGATTGGGAACTCCCTTGGCAGATACATGGATTATGACAAGACTTACATGTTAACAAGGAATATGTCCATGGCTCACATTCTTGTACATCTTAACACCAAGGAGGGTTTGGAGGAAAATATGCAGCTATATTGGAAGGATACCTAAAGGGTACAAATATTGGACTACGAGGAGGTTCCTTATCACTGCAAGAGATGTCATAAGATTGGACATCTATATAAAGATTGCCCTCTACTTGCATCAATCTCTGCTTCGGTTGCTCGATCTAA
Source organism: Pinus taeda (assembly GCA_000404065.3). NCBI lineage: Eukaryota > Viridiplantae > Streptophyta > Pinopsida > Pinales > Pinaceae > Pinus > Pinus taeda. The sequence continues at coordinate 86,009 of APFE031323461.1, read as the reverse complement.
ACAAGCGACTGTTAACACGGATTCTGATCAGCATGGGAAGGCACATGTACATCACAAGGAGAATCTGCTAATGGGCTCCCAGGCAGCTTGTGGCACACACAAGGAGCAAACTCGTCCCCCATCCCCACATGTCACCAGATCTCATGCAGTTGCGATGACGGCTGCCTTTATTGTGGGTACCCTCACTAACCCTCCATCTCTCCCTTTATTATCATCTGCTTTTTTTCCTTGCTCTACGTTTTGTAATGTTGTTCCTATGCATTGTTCACCCTCTGTTGTTTGCACATTGGCCCCATTTGCACCCATTTTTCCCCCACTCCTACCATCACTGGAATACCGAATCCATTCTCTCCTGTGGAGCCTTCCACTGAATCTAGTAAGGATCACAGTTATAATCTTCGGTCTTTGACCCGCATAACGTCGAGGGATGGTAGTGGAATTGGTATTACACCCTTGCCTCTACATTCCAAGTCCTCCCGGGGTAGACAATCCAACATGTCTCAAGCCATGCTGGACTGGATGTGGCACAAGGTCGACAACAACCCATTGACAAGGTCCTTAGAGCACTAACCTCCCTTCCCCCTGGTCCCCCATGAAGTGGATCTCCTACAACTATCAAGATTTGGCTAGCCCTGCTAAGGAATTTGCCTTCCGTCGAATGATGGAATTAGAATCGGTTAACATTATATTTCTACAGGAGACATTTGCAGTCGGCTCACAAATTATTCCCATCCTCAAAGCCATCTCTCCTGGATGGCTTTTCATTGCACTGGATGCACGTGGGCGATCTGGTGGTTTGATATTGGGATATGGTCCCAGGTCCATAAGATTACTAAACTCCTGGGGGAAAGGGTTCATAGGTGCTGACATTTACTCAACAGAAATTGGAAGGGAGCTGAGGATTATTAATGTCTATGGGCCTTGTATCAACAGGATCACCTTCTAGTAAAGGTTACTTGATTATGACTACTTACAAGCAAAGAACATTATTATAGGGGGGAATCTCAATTTCTCCCTTGGACATGTTGAATCCTGGGGCATGAATGCTCAAATTGACTCTCTATCGGATGGGATCCTGACTTTTTTGGAGGATCATCATCTGATTGATATACCCATGCCCTGCCTTAAACCTACCTGGCGAAATCAGAGGATCAGTGATGTTGCACTTACCAGAAGATTGGATCGGATTCTAGTTAAGGAGACCTTATTGGATCAATTGCCCCTTTATCAACAATGGGTGGGATCAAGGGGTTTGTCGGATCACATGCCCATCTACCTCGAGATTACAGGCAGAGATCGTAAGCCCAAGGCACCATTTAAGTTTAATCCTACTTGGCTTAAAGATGATAGTTTTATACAGATGGTCACTAAGCATTGGAAGACCTGTAATGCACAACAGGGACAATCGACCTCCGCTGAATTTGCATATAAAATGCTATCCCTGAAACAGAAATCAATTGATTGGGCAAAGGATAAGAGGATAAAAGATGAGCAAATCCTAAGGAACACAGAACTGGAAATTGAACACTTGGGTGGCAAGGAAAGTCAAAGTTTTATAATTGTTGATGCTAAAGAAAGATTTTTAGACTCGAAATTGAGCATAATAGGATCTTGAAAGACAGGGAGGAAACTTGGCAACTCCACAGCAGGGCTACCTAGTTAAAGGAAGGGGATGAGAACACCAAGTTTTACCACCGTGTAGGTAATGGGTGGCAGGCTATTAATACCATCTGGCAACTTGCAGATGATGCTGGCACTCATGCTAACACATTCCATCAATTGGCCAACCTTGGTATTTCGCATTTTGGAAGATTATTCAGTGCTCCTCCGGAGGCTAACCTTGCTGAGATCATCAGGGTAGCAAGACACTTCCCCAAATTTGTGGACCAAGATACTGGAGATGGATTACTTACTCCAGTAACCATGGGGGAATTAGAGGACACTATAAAGTGGTTCAAGAGAGACAAGAGCCCTGGACCAAATGGATAGTCAATTGAATTTTAAATAGCCTTTTTTGACATAATTGGACAGGAGATCCTCCAGATCATTGAAGAGTGTCGAACTAGTGGGCGGATGTATGATGCATTCAACTCTACATTTATTGCTCTTATACCCAAGACTGATGGCCCTCATACCTTTGATGATTACAAGCCCATATCCCTTTGTAATTGTATATACAAGATTATTGCAAACCGTCTTAAGCCCATATTGTCTGAACATATATCATCGGAGCAATTTGCATTTCTTGATCATCGCCAAATTCATGAAGCAATGGGTACAGCACAAGAGGCCCTCCATTCCATCAAATCCAAGAACCTCAAAGGCATGATTCTTAAGATTGACTTGGCAAAAGTTTTTGATCGAACCAGCTGGCTCTATATTCGAATGCTACTGACCATGCGGGAATAGGTCTGAGACAAGGATGCCCCCTTTCCCCCCTAATATTTCTATTGATCATGGAAGGTCTAAGCAAGCTCATCTCAACAGACCGAATGTAGCGCAGACGGAGGGGTATCAAGATCATAAACAATTGCACCCTCACACACTTGCTATTCGTGAATGGCATTCTCATATTTCTGAATTGAACATTGGGGAATTCCACTGCATATGCAACTGCATTTCGATTATTTTGTTTCACTACGGGTATACAATGCAACAACCATCAATCCACTTTATCTGCCTTTGGTTGTAACCCTCGTGAGATACATATGGCACTACAGCGTTTCCCCTTTATCACTTTATAGATTAAGGAGGGACTCAAATCCCTGGGCTACAGGTTAAAACCATCCACCTATCAGATTGCAGACTGGGTATGGCTAATTGCCAAAATTGAGAGAAGATTAAATATCTGGCATAACAGGTGGTTGTCCAGTGCGGGAAGATTGATACTCATCAAATCAGCGCTAGAGGCCACCCCAGTTTACTGGATGTCATTGGCCTAGATCCCGAAGCGTATTATTAGAAGAATACAACTACGCTGCAGATTTCTCTGGAGGGGCAAACAAGCGGGTCACTTATTTGCCTGGGCCAGCTGGGACAAAATAGCACTTCCAAAGAAATGGGAGGGATGGGGATTGAAAAATTTAGATTCCTTTGCATGTGCTCAGGCAGCAAAGATGGGATGGAATGTTGTAACATCAAAGAATCTTTGCACAGATGTTATTTATTAGAAATATATCTCTCCCCTACATCTACATGACTAGATCAGGCTTCCTACATGGGACAGGAGAAACATGTCAACAATCTGGAGGGCAGTCCTCAATACATTGGACTATGTTAGGGATGGTTTGACTTGGAAGATCGGCAATGGAAGTTCAATTCGGATTGGAATGAACCCTTGGATAGGATGTGGGAATGCTCATCTACTACCACAAGGGCTGAAACAACATATTTCGAATACAGGATACACCAACCTGGCACATATCGCAAACCTGGAACATACTAATATGTTCTGGCAGGCATGGAAAAATTCCAACACACTGGGCATTCCCCCACGCTGGCAAGACAATTGGCAAACTTATATTCTAGCATTAAAGGAATCACATGTTCGGGTAACTAAGGGGGAGGATGAACTTAATTGGTCTTACTCAACAATGGGAAATACTCCCCAAAATACGGATGCCTCCATTTTAATGCATATCACAAACCCCTCGATATGGAATGGTGGTGGGTTGTACTTTGGAAGCTGAAGGTTGCTCCCCGGGCTAAACTGTTTATGCAGTGCATCCTTCAAAATAAGGTTCCTACTATAGACAACTAACAAAAACATACTTTTCATGGCCCATCATGGTGCGTATTATGCAAAGAGGATATGGAAACATGTGATCATCTATTCCTAAAATGCACTACCACTATTTCCATCTGGAACGAGGTCACTACACAACTACAGATACAGAACAATTGGCAGGGGTCGGACATTCGGGAGGCATGGCACCGTTGGTGATCAAATACACACTCTCACAAGTGTCAGAACCTACCTGTTATGATCAGTTGGTGCATTTGGTTACAACGAAACAAGATTATATTCACAGACAGTGCACCCTGTTGGGCCCTTGCCATTGCTCACCTCATCACAGCTTTCCAATGCTTAACGGAGGAAACCCGAGAACCACCTGCTCCAACATCCTTGTTGAATACATATATTATGATACCCCATGGGCTTATTTTGATGGCTTGGCACAACAACATGATTGTGGTGGAGGCATACTCCTTAATATCACACACTCCCACTTTTACAAGATTCAAATGGAATTGGGGGGGGGGGGGCCAAATAACTTTGCAGAACTTGTATTCCTCCGACATTTATTATACTTTGCTCTTATCAAAGGATGTTTCAAATTGCAGATATTTGGAGCCTCACACAAATCATTATTGAGTGGCTTAATCAACAAATTGTTTGTCACACACACACACACTCCATCACATACTGGATGATGCATTGAGACTGAGATCATATCTTGACACTTCTTGTCATCATATATATAAGGAATGCAACAAAGTTTCTGACATGCTATCCAAGGAGGCGTCACACTTGCCAAGGGGGATCTGGTTGATCCAAGAACAGCAGAATCTGGAATCTTACAGTTACTACCATCGCCCATTCATGGACGAGCAATTTTTATGGAGCCAAGGGCCCTTAATTTATGAGTATTTTATGGCATAATTTTGATGTAAATATTTGAATTATAGCATATATATGTGTCTATATATTTCTGAACATTTCATATGTAATTATTCATAGTTGTCTCCCTTAGATAGGATTGACACATATTTTTGAGACAAAACAGTACAGATAGTGGCCAGACCACTAATATTTCATATGCTATCAAGCATCTACAGCGTGTAATTTTCTAAATCAATGAAAACTATGATTTTTTCATGGAAAAAAATATATATATATATATATATATATATATAATGTGTTCCTTGATGTCATGTTACTGGTTATTGCTTTATGATACTAAATTGTAAGAAAAGTGAATAATCAATTCTCGTCCCCCCACCCCCACCCTTCAGTATTTCCAACAATTGGTATCAGAGCAGGCTACCCTCTAATAGTCTAATCACTGGAGGGAAGATCGTGAACAATATGGATCTTATGGAAAGCATCTCTTCAAGGTCAATACTAGTATTTGATGGAAATGATTATCCACTATGGAGCAATTGTATGGAAACCTAATTGAAGGCTTTAGGAGTGGATGTTTGGCTCTCCATTGTAAATGGCTACAAAGCTCCTAAAAATCCTCCAATTGTCAACTAGGAAGAAACGGAAAATAATCAGCAAAATATTCAGCGGTATCAGGCACCTTCCAAAGCACCTAAATGATGGTATCAGAAGAATCACCCATCAGAGTAGATTATTGGTGACATGAATGCGGGAATAGAAACTAGAAGCAGACAAATACGTATATCAGAACAAGGACACATTGCGTTACTACCCACAACTGAGCCTAGCAGCGTTGAAGAAGCCAGCCATGATGAACATTGAATCAAGGCATCGAAGAAGAACTAAACCAGATTGAGAAGAATGAGACATGGGAATTGGTTCCAAGACCTAAGGACAAGAACTTCATCAGCACAAAATGGGTTTTTAGAAACAAGTTATATGAAGATGGACATGTAACCAGGAACAAGGCAAGATTGGTATGTAAAGGATATGTGCAAGTTAAAGGGATAGAATTCGAAGAAACATTTCCACTTGTTGCCAGAATGGAAGGAATCAGGATGTTCTTGGCTTATTCTTGCTCGAGAAGGATCAAAATGTATCAAATGGACATAAAATAAGCTTTTCTAAATGGAGAATTAGAAGTCTATATAGAATAGCCAAAAGGGTTTCGGTAAACGAAAAGGGAGATTATGTCTACAAATTAAAGAAAGCCCTATAGGGTCTCAAGCAAGCACCTAGAGCCTCGTAAGCAAGACTGGACAGGTATTTACAACAACAAGGATTCAAAAGAGGAAGTGCAAATAGAAATCTATATATAAAGGTTGATCGAGACAGCCTAACTATTATTTAAGTATATGTAGATGACATCATCTTTGGAAGTGACAATGACCGGTTGAGTCAGAAGTTTGCTAAGGATATGCAGAATGAGTCTGAGATGTCTCTACTTAGAGAGTAGACCTTCTTCTTGGGACTCCAGATATATGAGGAAGATAAAGGCATATTCATTTCCTAAACCACATACATCAAGGAAATGTTGAAAAGGTTTCAAATGGAAAATTGTAAACCTATAAGCACTCCCATGGTGATCAGTTACAAGATAAGCAAAGACAATGAATCTTAGGAAGCAGACCAAAGACTCCATAGATCGATGATTGGCAACCTTCTATATGTAACAGCTTCAAGACCAGATGTGATGCAGGCAGTTGAACAAGTGGCAAGATTCCAAGTAGAACCAAAAGAATCCCATGTTGTAGCAATAAAAAGGATCTTCAGATATCTCAAAGGAACAACAAAATTTGGAACTAGTATCCAAAAGGGAATAAATTAACTATGACAACTTATACTGATGCAAGTTGGGCAAGTGATGTTGATGGCTGAAAATGCACAAGTGGAGCAACTTTCTACTTAGGTGATTGTCTAGTGTCTTGATTCAATAAGAAATAGTCTTTAGTCTCGTTGTCTACAGCAGAAGCAGAATACATAGAGTCAACAACATTTTGCACTCAAGTCCTTTAGACGAAGCAAACTCTGCGAGATCTTCAAGTGAAGTACGATGAGCCCATTCTAATATTCTGTCACAACACCAGTGCCATAAGTCTCTCAAAGAACCCTATGATGCACTCCAAGACCAAACATATTTCTATCAAATACCACTTTCTTCGAGAACAGGTTGCAAAAAAGACTATCAAGGTAGAGTACATTGGGACAAAGGAACAAATAGCTGAGATCTTCACCATGCCTCTTCCATGAGAAACATTTGAATATCGTCAGCAGAAGCTTGGAGCTCCTGTTAGGATATTCCGACACATAGGAAATAGTTAAGTTCAACTTGGTCTAGTATAGAGTTAGGTAAAGTGTGTTTCTTTACCGTTGTACATTTTGTAATTTACAATCCGACGGTCACGATATGTAGTGAGCAGCGATCCATTCTCTCCTCGGTATACCGACACTTGATCCGTGGCTTGACACCCGATCGGTCCATGAATTCTATTTAAAGCGCATGGAGGGTCATTTGTAGGTTAACCGTGCATGAGAGAAGCTTATGTAAATTTTCATTCTTTTATTAATAAATTGCCTGTAGTAGCCACGGTGGCGCAGGCCGTGGACTGTTTCCCTCTCTGAGGGTTTTAACCACGTCAAAATACTGGTGTATTGATCTGTGATCTGTTTGTGAGCGGTGTCCTTTTGGTGTTCTGTCTGAGGAACTTACCCTGTAAATTCCTACATGGTATCAGAGCTATTTGAGGGCCGCGTCCGTTGGTGATCCAAATCTGAAGCCGGTAGAACTGCATGCGGCTGTCGTTTCCTAGATCTACTGTTTCTGACTGCTTTCGGGCCGAGAGGACTGCTCTGTTGTGTTCGGAGCATCTGTTCCAGTGAGGAACCCCTTTCGTTTCACGCGAAAAGGTTTCTGGTAGCCCTATCTGTTTTGTGTTTTGTGTTTTGTAGGGAAAAAGAGGTTTCTCAAGGCAAGCACGCAACCCAAAGCCCCTCCCCCCTCTCTCTCTCTCTCTCTCTCTCTCAAATTTTTTGTATAGATCAATTGGTTCAAAGCTATTTTAAGAGAGTAGAGGTCTTGGGTTCAAATCTCCATTTTGTGGGGGCGTTTTTTCATTCCCGCACATTCGCGCACTTTGCTGGCAACTTCAACAATTTTTTGTTTTCAAAAAGCCATAACTTCTTCATCCGGAAGCCTTTTTCAGAGCCGTTTTTTTTAAAACAGCCTAATTTTTCGAGATATATCCATTGGAACACTTAATTTCAGCATCTTCACCTTCAGTTTTAAAAAAAAAAAATGGAAAGTCCATGCCAAGTCATTCTTGACAGCACTAACTACTTCCAATGGGTATCCTACATGGAAGATTTACTTAGAAGTAAAGGTCTCTACAAAATAGCCACGGGCCAAGAGAAGAAACCAAAAAATGAAGACAAGGTTGCAAAGTGGGAAAATAGACAAGATCAAGCACGTGGTTTGATAGGGATGTCTATTTCTCCTGATCTTAGATTCCATATTGCAGAACTTGATACTCCTCATGAAGCATTGGAACAAATCACTAAAGTTTTTGGGATTAAAAATGAAATTAGAGCCCATCAACTTGAAATGAGTTGCTTACATTGGATCCTAATAATTTTTCTTGCATTGAAGATTTCTTGTCCAAATTCAAGACCCTTAGATATCTCTTGGCAGGTGTTAAGATTAAGAAAGAAGATAGTAACCTTATTTATTCCATCCTTACTAAGTTGGGACTAGCCTACTCTGTATTTGTTTCCACCTTCCATTCTACAAGGTAAGCTTTCATTTGTCAAGGAAAAGACTACAAGGCCCCTTCCTTTGACTCTTTTTGTGATTCTTTAATAAGAGAACAAGAAAAACTCTTACACCTTGGTCTTCTTAATCTTGGAAACTCTTCCAAGAAAGCGTTAGCCGCCCAGCAGCAACCAGATTTAAAGAATCCTAAGAAGTCATATCCTAAAAAGAATGGTCCTAAACCAAACAAGGGTCCTAAGCAAACTCAGTCTCAAAATGAAAGATCATTTCAGCAAAATGATAAGACCAATAAAAACAAATGGAAGAAGACTGATCGCCATTGTAACTTTTGTAATCGAGATTGGCACTTAGAATCTAAATGCTTTAAGAAGATGGAAGCCTTGGAAGCCG
>APFE031323461.1:26096-69072 GCA_000404065.3 Pinus taeda | reverse complement strand
AAACCTTCTCCCCTGTTGCCAAAATGAACTCTATCCGCCTTGTTCTTTCCCCTGCTGCCTCTTTAAAATGGGAAGTCCATCAGATGGATGTTAAATCTGCCTTCTTGCATGGGGACTTGCATGAAGAAATCTATATGGAACAACCCATTGGCTTCATCCAAACAGACTCCAGCCTTGTATGTCGACTTAAGAAATCTCTTTATGGTCTCAAGCAAGCTCCTCGGGGCTTGGTATGCCAAAATGGATAGCTTTCTTTTAGAATCTGGCTTTTCTAGGTGTTATTCTGACAATACTGTCTACACCAAGACAGTGGGAAACTCTCTTATCATCCTTGTTCTTTATGTTGATATCTTATTCTTACTGGTAGTGATCCCATCCTTATAAACCATGTGAAGTCCAGCCTTAAAAAGAAATTTGAAATGACAGACTTAGGACACTTACACTATTTTCTCGGTCTTCAAGTCTTGCAATCCAAGGAGGGTATTTCCCTTTCCCAGTCCAAGTATGCTTGTGATATTCTTCGTCATTTTCACATGGAAGATTGTAAGCCAGCTCCTTCTCCCTTTCAGTCTGGAGTCAAACTTTCAGTCTCTTGTACTTCTCCTGAAGTTGATGCTACCTTATACCGTCAACTTGTAGGAAAACTCTTGTATTTAACCCATACTCGTCCTGACCTTTCCTTTGCTGTTGGCCTTGTTGCTCGTTTTATGCAAAACCCCCGTGAAAGTCATTGGAAAGCAGCTAAAAGAATACTTCGTTATGTTCGAGGTACAGTACAGTTTGGGATTCATTACAGTGCCAAAGCAGCTCCTCTATTAGTTGGTTTCACTGATTCTGATTGGGCTGGTGACCCTGATGATCGGAAGTCTACTGCCGGTTATGTCTTCACTCTTGGTTCAGGACCTATTACATGGGCTTGTAAGAAACAGGCTGCCATTTCTCTTTCGTCAGCAGAAGCAGAGTATCGTGGTGCCGTGGAAGCTAGTAAGGAAGCCTTGTGGCTTCGTCAGATCCTATCAGAATTTGGCTTTGAGCAGCAGCATCCGACTACACTTTGGTGTGATAATCAAAGTGCCATTCAGCTTTGCCAAGATCCAGTTCAGCATCAGCGCAGCAAACACATTGAACTTCACATGCACTTCATCAGAAAGCTCATTCATGACCATGTTCTTGAAGTGCAATATTGTTCAACAGATGATCAGTTTGCAGACATCTTCACAAAGGCTCTCACAGAGGCGAAGTTCACTAAACTTCGATATATGCTTGGAGTTCAGGAAGTTGTCACTAAGGGGGGATAGGCTCTAGTGCCTCCTTCCTTCTCCTATTGTGTCATATTTGTAAATCCTTCAATCCTATCCCAAGTTGTTCTTAAGGGGGGATGTTAGGATATTCCGACACATAGGAAATAGTTAAGTTCAACTTGGTCTAGTATAGAGTAGGTATAGAGTTAGGTAAAGTGTGTTTCTTTACCGTTGTACATTTTGTAACTTACAATCCGACGGTCACGATATGTAGTGATCCGACGGTTCATTCTCTCCTCGGTATTACCGACACTTGATCCGTGGCTTGACACCCGATTGGTCCATGAATTCTATTTAAAGCGCATGGAGGGTCATTTGTAGGTTAACCGTGCATGAGAGAAGCTTATGTAAATTTTCATTCTTTTATTAATAAATTGCCTGTAGTAGCCATGTTGGCGCAGACCGTGGACTGTTTGCCTCTCTGAGGGTTTTAACCACGTCAAAATACTGGTGTATTGATCTGTGATCTGTTTGTAAGCGGTGTCCTTTTGGTGTTCTGTCTGAGGAACTTACCCTGTAAATTCCTACAGTTCCATGCCTCTTCCATGAGAGACATTTGAATATCGTCAGCAGAAGCTTGGAGTTCTTCCAGGGTCACATTGATCGGCATTCCATCAAGCCAAGAAGAAAGGGGTAGTGTTATGAATAAAAATATATAAAAATAATGTAAATTTTACAAATAATAATAATCATAAATAATGATTAAAATTGAACAATAAATAGTTATTGAAAAGGCATGTCACTAGAGACATGATCGTTCATGAAGAGGCACCTCCGTAGGTATATAAGCAGGCCCTCATTTGTAAACATGTCATCACATCTCATATCAATTCTTTTATACACTATTCAATATATATGTTTCTTATCCTCGATGGCTGTCTTTGTGTTCCAAGTGTTCTGAAGACTACTACATAGTATGAACTTTCTTCATAACAGTGGTATCAAAGCCATTCGACCCTCTGGACGTTTACCGTTGCACAGTCTTTCCATTAAAGCCTTAGGTTTGAAAATCATGGGAACATATTCACAAGATTATGACCATAGAACTACTCGAGAATTATTACTAGAAATGAGAGAAATACTTGCAAAATCAATAAAGCTTTTTGGAACATATTTAGCATCGACAATAGAAGTTGACCTTGACATAAAGGAAACTAACAATGAAGAATGTTCTAACAGGAAAAAGATGTTGAATATGTTGAATTAGTGCGAGAACGGAATAGGAGTAGGAATCAAGGTCAGAGTGAGCATGATAGAAATTCCTCCTCCTCACTACACAATAATGGTGCCAATAGTAACAACCACAAAAGAAGCATAGCAGAATCAAGAAGATTAAATGAAAATGCAAATTCCAAGGATGATGAGTATGGCAGTAGTTATGAAATCATAAAAAAGCCAGAAAGTAGATTGTTTGACCACCAAAAGTCATTTTTGCCTTCATCCTTGGGAGAAGAACACAGAGATTCACACACAAGTATAGTCAACTCTACATCAACAAAAACTATTGAGATCCTTCCAACAACTGAAAAATGCGGCAATGTAAAATATGCAAAATTTATGGCATTGCCTTCAATTCTTATTCACTAATAAAAAATTACTTATATACACAATCTACACGCAAATATTCTTGCATATTGATTTCTCTTGTTACATTGATATCAAATATGTTCGATCCTCTAGCCACTCAACTGTTGCACAGAACCAGTCTAATCTAGCCTTTGGCCATTAATCTTCGTCAAGTTCGGTGTTGTTGCGATCGACGCTTTTAGCCACAAAAAGCTTTTAAAGGTTCTTCATTTTGCCATCAAGCCTTTGACCATTAAAAAAAAGTGGGAACAGAACAAAAAAAAGATATAAAAATTACAAATTAAAAAAAATATATATATATATATATATATATGAAAAAAAAAACTAAAAAATCAAAAATCAAAATATATAATATCAAAAAGAAAAAAAAGAAAAAAAAGGGGAAAAATATTTATACATATGTATGAGAAAAACGTAGAAAAAAAATTAAAAACCATATTGAAAACAAAAAGTCAAAAGATAAAAAATAACTTATATAAAAAAAAGCAAAAGTTATAAAAAAGAGGAAAGAGTGTACCCTAACTAGCCATTGCAAATTTTCACCACTGTCGCACGTCAACGCCACTTCAATTGTCCCACCTGACAACCTCCACAGCACGCCCGACCACAGTCGTCCAGCCCAACAGCAACCACAGCAAGTTGTGGCCAATTCAATTGTACCGTCATTTCTTGTTTCACTGGTTCTTTCGCCGCCACAAGCTCTAACGAACAAATGTCGAACCAGCCACACACTACACAACTCTGCCTGCAACCATCATGGAATTTAATCCACCACCCCTCAGCGACCACAACCACCAGGTTAGGTCTCCACCCCGTCGTCTTTTTTTGTTTCAGCCACCACCTGGTCTGTGACTCACGTCCGCGTATCCAACATAAGTCGTCAAACGTTCTCAAACTGTAACGCACAGATGTCGAACCAGCCACACTACACAACTCTGCCTGCAACCATTGTGGAATTGAATCCACCACCCCTCAGCAACCACAACCACCAGGTTAGGCCTTTACCTCGTCGTTTTTTTTGTTTCAGCCACCACCTAGAACATGACTCGCGTCCATGTAGCCAACATAAGCCGTCAAACGCTCTCACCGCCACCGTCGGCCTACTCCTCTACCCTACAAAGCTGCCATAATATCACTATAATTCATTCCCTTCTTTGTGTATCTATACTTCTATACAGTTCCATTTCTTACCCATTCTTAACTATTCAGTCCATAACAATTTGTATAGTTCCACAGTCGCCTTGTAGAAGCCAAAAGTCGTGTTTCGTGCATTTACGGTGTGACTTTTTATCAAAAGGTTACGACCCAACGTAGACCATAAAGAAAGAGAGAATTATAATTAAAGAGTTAAGTTGCATTATATATAAATATATATAAAGATTCAAAAGTTCAATTTTAATCCGGCGATGAAGGAAGATTTTCATAAAGTTCATATAACTATGCTCCGGTGTTATTTAAAATTAAAGGGACTTTAGCAGGGAAAGATGTTACTATTTCTATCTTGCCCATCGAAGATAAGAATTATAGAAACCCTAAATTCGCTAACCAACTAGTGATTCCCAAGTCAAATATAACTGAAAATTTAGACCTCTGGAACACAAAGCAATATGACATAAGCGTTTTACAATTAAATATTGGGGACTATACATTTATATCACAATTCTTTGTTCAATCCCTATGGGGTGATCGAGGTGACATAATTTTGGGTTCGTCCTCGATGGAATCATTGCGGTCCTTCATTCTAAATATGAAAAAGAATTTTTTGACATTTTCCTACAAAAACAAGAAAATAACACTATAAGATGTTACATTGAAGCCAGATTCAATTACACTAGAAGACGTAAAAGATATATCAAAAGTAATTCTTCAAGAAAACCACAAGGCAATGCAAAATATGTAGAAGGAAGTTGAACAGATTATCGTAGACAAAAACAAAGAAGTTACTCACCTTAAGGAACACAGATTTCAAATGTTGTAGTTCAAATGACAGAGATTTCAAGTGAAGATCCAGTGATTAACCAAGTGACTTCCGCACCTAAAGGAAATCAAATACTTCAAGTAAATCAAGAAATTGACACAAACAAGTTAAGGGGAAATCAAATCACAAGAAGAACTTACCTAAACCCGAATCACAAGAGCAAGCATCTCAATCAGTCTGTGTATCTGTATCACTCAAAACATAAACAACAAACTTATGTTCGAAAGAAAAATGATGTCAGTGCAATCCAGTCTGACAATAACAATTGATCCCAACTATCAAGTAATTGTAAAGTTCCACAGAAGATTGATTTAGGGTGGTTAGAACCTTTCTCAGTTCAAAAATTTTATTTATCACTCAAAGGATCCTATCAACTTATATCATCGAAGATGATAATTCGAACAACTCTGAAAGATACGAATATATTACAAGACAAAAGAAATAGATGACATGTCTTATTACAAGAAGCATGTAACTAGGGACATGATTGTTCACGAAAGGGCACCTGCCTGGGTATATAAGCAGGCCCTCATTTGTAAATATGTCATCACATCTCATATCAATTCTTTTATACACTATTCGATATATATGTTTTTTATCCTCAATGGATGTATTCGTGTTCCAAGTTTTCTGAAGATTATTGCATAGTATGAACTTTGTTCATTACAGGGAGAAAGGTATAGAGGAAGAAGACAGAGAGAGATACTACGTCAGGGGGAGTCACCTTTGCCATTGACGTCAAAAGGGGAGAGAAAGCATGAAGATAGGGGGAGCAGTAATCAGAGGTTGAGTATGTGTGTTGCCATCAACACCAAGGGCAGATTGTTGAATATTAGTTGTCATTGATGTCAAATCCAATAGAAGAAGCCACACTTTCCTACCTCTTGTTATGGCATATGATCATAAGAATCCATGCTAGACCATCATCATCTAATAGTACTCGTCATGTTGTTTCCAGCTTTAGGTGGTACGCCATGTGGCTCCTCAAGGTTAACTAGATATGACCTCTTAAAATTGAATCCCCAAAATCTGGTCAAGGTACCCCAAAATGATTGGTTAATATAGCACTATGAGTTGGTTCAAATTTGGCATAAAAAAAATTATAACAATTAATGCTTATGTTGAATTTTGGGAAAAGTATCATGGGTCTTAGCAGTAGCATGTTGTTGGGACATATAGCTAGAACAGAGTGGGTGGGGATTAGAGTGACAGCCCCCGCCCTAAGCGATTGTCATGGTGCCTGTACAATCAGGGGGACAACAGTGTCAAATCCCAAAAAAATAATGGTTAGTTGAAAAAGAAGAAGGGAGGTGGAATATAGGATTTATAATGTAAGATGAAAAGTGGTATGGAATAGGGAGAGATGAGACTACACTATCTCAATTGGGGTTTCCCAAGTAGTTTCACTCCTATACGCTATCTCAATCGGGGTTTCCCAAGCAGTGCCACTCCTATACCCATTGAGCCATTAGGGGAGGTCCCACTAGAATAGAATGAAATATTAACCTGCCATTTAAGTTGAGGGAACAAGACTATGATCAAAACCCCTCTTTGGTCCAAGTTACCCCACAATCCATGTCAAACGCCCAAATACAAATAAGCATAAGCGCCTGATTGCAAAATGAATAAAGTACCTCTTAATCAGAAGCCCACCTCCCAACATGTGCTCTTGCCAAATGTGTGAGAAAACATATGATTGATGCAGGTGGTGGAGATATGAATGGCACATAATCATCGGCTAGTAATGGTTGTCAAGGACTGCTAGCTAGTCGAATGGAAGATCACCCACTTTTTCGTATGGGGTTGCCCACTTTTGGTGGGTAACATCTAGCTCCAACTAGGACATGAGCTCACTGTAGAGCGAATCATCCACGTACTTGAATGGGGAGTTCATGAGAACTCTAGCAATCTCCTGGGACTATAGACTTGTAACCTGCACATTGCAACAAACTTGTTTGGGAGCATGTGCATTGGGCATAAGGAATCGCCAATGAAAGTAATCGATCCATACAAAAAATAAAGTTTAATCTAAATGCATTCTAATCTGCATGAGAACATGCGATGAATATTATTAGCATGCAAAAAGGATATGCAATGCACCTACGCTACCATGCAATGCTACCATACTATGCATGAGCTAAGTATAGTCATAAAACCAATGTAACCACCACATCATTAGACCATCATAACAATAGTTGCCCTTATGAGTCATTATGAGATAGGGAAACCAAATATCACTTCCTCCTCCACAAGATTTGTATGATGAACCATAAGGGTGGGAGATGGGAAAATAGGAAGACCATGTATCATGACGAAGATTCATAGATGAGGAAGGAGAAGGGGAGTCCAACTTGTGCCATTGGATCCTTTCTCTCAGCCTCAACATAGAATACTCAATGATCAAACTTAGAAACTTTTGCTCAAGAGTTATCTCAACCATATCATCCTCATCAATATTCTCATAATCGTGTTGCAAATGGTAGGAGGAGATGGATAACATACTTATATCTCCTTGATCATTATGGGAAAAGCAAGGCAATACAAGATCATTGTACCTCAGGAAGAACCCATAGCCCCTTTTCAAGGTGTTGATGACATTCTTGAATTCCATGGCTCCCAAAAGACTCTTCTAGATGGGCATCAAGTTCCTCTTGGTTACTGGTAGCATCATGACTACATGGTTGAGGAATCATTATGAAACGTGTAGAATAGGCCCCTCCAATGAGCCATGCGAAATTTTCATAATCTTCAAATATGGAGTCGTCAAGGTGAATTCAAAAGACCTTGATGCCTTGATAGATGCTTGCTTCACCCTATAAGCATTGAATTTGAGGTTCAACAAAGAATAAGGGATTTGTTCTTCCAATGGAGTCGCCATAAAATATTTATCTTGTAGTTCTAGGGATGAAACTAAATCTTCCAATCATAGAGAGGCAAACTTGTTTCGTCCCCGACAATGGCTCCAAAAATGTTGCCGCAAAATATAGCAAGCCTTGGAGAGGGGTACCCTACAAGGCTAATACTAGACCAAGAGACAACAATGGGGTGATGATCCACTGTCACCACAGCCAAAAACCCTTACTCTTTACGAATTTTCACCAATGGGAGGAGTCTTGATATGTGAGGAAGTCACCTAATGGATATTCTAAGGCTAGGGTACAATGTGACTCAATGAGACCTTCTACAAGAAAGGCGCAATTTAGGCTTAGGTCTCCTATTAGAGGTAATTCACTCTCTTTATAGAGGCTTAGGGTTAACAGCAAAAGACCTAGGGCTCGATTGATTGGTTGAGCATTGCAGTGGCCAAAGGTCAAGGTTAAGAGAAATGGTTTCCAATAATGGTTTTCAACAAGAGAAAGGCTCATGAAACCCTCAAACAAGCCCCTAAGTTGAAGCAAGGCTAGACTACGGTTTTACCATAGAGCAAAGAAATTTATGGACAAGATTGAAGTGGATGCCCGCCAAAAGAAGAGATTTTGTGGAAAATACCCTCCTCTTGATGTTTAGGCTCTCCAATCCCACAAATGTACCTTGCCAAGGGATTCACACCAAGCCCTAGTTAGCAAGCTTGGCCTTGAAGGGGCAAAATTTAGAGAAGAAGAATTTATGGATAAGATATAAGAATGATCACCAACAAAGTAAGCCAATGCTTTGTTCCTTGGGAATATGTAGTCTATGATGTGATAAATCAGCCAACAAGGAAGTTGAATTCTTGATGCCCTAGCAACAAAAATTCAAGCATTTACCTATGGAAAGGATAATGGAATTTTCATGGGAGAACTAGTTAAAGTTCACCATTAGGACATTTATTCACATATTATGCATGAGCAATGCATGTAATATATGATATGGAGTCTATGATGTGATAAATCAGCCAACAAGGAAGTTGAATTCTTGATGCCCTAGCAACAAAAATTCAAGCATTTACCTATGGAAAGGATAATGGAATTTTCATGGGAGAACTAGTTAAAGTTCACCATTAGGACATTTATTCACATATTATGCATGAGCAATGCATGTAATATATCATCTAGATAGAATTAATAAATAGGGCACAATAGCAGACCTAGATTCAACATAACTGGATTCAACATTATTCTCTACATTAGACTTATAAGGAAATAGATATTCAACAATAAGTGTACTTAAGTAATGTGAGGCTTCCCACAGGTTATTCATATTGTTGTTGAAGATTTCCTGAATGAATTTGTGTAGTGTTTTCGTATCGTTCAACATTTCAGATGGTTACTCCATCCATCATCGGGGACCTAAAGAGCTTATGATTAAATCAGTGTTGAAGAGCTTTTTTATGGAAGAGGAATTAGGGTTTTTTTGGGTAAGAATTCAAAATAATGGTTACGATTAAAAATAGTAATTTTAATGATTATTATTTACGAATTATGTTTGTTAAGTATAGGTTTTTAAGTTAATTATAATTTAAAACAAATATTTGACCAATTTGAATAGGGTTCAATTGAAATTAAGAATTTCAATAAATTGAAATAAAATAATAATTAAAAATAGTTGTTAAAATTGATTTAAGGTAATTAATGATTAAAACACTTATTTGACGACATATAAATAAGGTCAAATTAAAATATAAGGATTTAAATTAAATTTAGTCAAAGGTTAAATAAGAATTTAGAATAAACTAATTAGAAATAATGGTTAAATTAGGTTATAGACTAATTAATGATTACATCAATTGTTTGTCAAATTCAAACCAAGTCAAATAGATATTTAGGGACTTTTTTAAACTAACAAATTTGAAAAAATGTTAAATTGATTAGAATGATTTAATTCAAGTGATGAAGAAATTAAATAAATAAATTATAATTACTAAGATAATAAAGCAAGGCTAGATTAAAGAGAGAAGGATAAAAGCTTAGGGGCATATTAACATAGAAAGAAAATAAAGGGAAGATAAAAACATTAAAACACCTAAAATGAAGAATAAAAAGGATAGAAAGGAAGGATAAATAATTAATGAGGAAAAACTTTGAATAATAAATAAAGATATAGAAGAAAGGAGAAGGGAGGGTTTTTTTCCAAAAAAAAATAAACCAAGGAAAGAAGGTAACCAAAGGAGGGAGGATTTTAATAGGTGAGATGGTGGATAACAAGCTGCCATGAATGGCTAAACCTAAATCCATCCTCCCTATTAAAGTTATTAGGGTTCTTCTCTATTTCAGGGGCTTCTTGAATAATTCGAGATATAAAAAAGAACAGAGGCTAGGATTTCCGCTTGCTCAAAACAAATCAAGGGCTTGGACTTAAAAGACTGTTCAGCGATAGCAAACTTGGCAAGGCGGTTATGGTTGGTGTCAACTATGTGCTCTTTGAGGCAGGCTTTGAAAGGGCGACCAGTTTGGCCAATATATGATTTGTCGCATGAACAGGGAATCTGATAGACAGCTGATCCTAGCATGGGATCAGATTTGTCTTTGGCTGATCAAAATAATTGCTTGAGGGTTTTATGAGGCTTAAAGATGGTTTTAACATTCTTCTTGGCCAAGATTTTCGCTATATGATCTATGGTACCTTTGATGTACATGAGAGTAACTTGGCCACAAGGGGGAGAGGGATTAGAATTGGCAGTCCTAGCGTGAGAAACGGCTTGAAAGGCTTTAAATATTTGCGAGGTTGAATATACATTAGCTTTCAAAGCTTGGAGCAGATGGGATTTTTCAGCTAAAAGAAATTAGGGCGCGGAGATTTTTAAAGCTCTAGATATTAGGGTCTTTAGAACACCTGACTTTTGGGATGGGTGGTGATGTGAAAGGGTGTGGAGATAGCGGTCAATGTGGGTCTTTTTTCTATAAACTTGACGAGAAAGGTAGCCACTAGGGAGGCGAGTAACGAGGACATCTAGGAAAGGGAGGGATTTATTTGATTCGATTTCATAGTGAATTGGATATAAGGGGAAATACTATTAACATAGGAATGAAAGGCATAAAGCGCAGGACAACCGTGTTGCAATATGACAAAAGCATCGTCAACAAATCGGAACCAACATTTAGGTTTGAGACGTGAAGAGTTGAGAGCTATATCTTCAAAGTGTTCCATAAAGATATTAGCAACTACGGGAGAAATGGGGGAGCCCATAGTTGTACCTTATGTCTACTCATAGATGATACCTTTAAACGAGAAAAAAGTTGAGGTGAGGCAAATTTGGATGAGGTTCAAGGTTTCAAGATCAACTAACCGCAAGATCAGTTGTAAAGCTTCGAGAATGGGATCTTGGTGAAAAGGGACACGATATCAAAACTGGCCCACAAGTCATTCTCATCAATCTGGATGGTTTTGGTTTTCTGAATAAAATCAGCAGAATCCTTAATATACGAGGATGTGGAGCCCAAATATTGTTGAAGATTGGTGGCTAAATATCGGCTCAAAGCATGGGTTCGGGCTCCAAAATCGCTAACAATGGGACGAAGGGGAACACCTTGTTTGTGAATTTTAGGTTGACCATAAACTTTAGGCATTTGGGAAGTGTGGGAAATAAAGCTTAGGTTGAATGGAGGCAGGTAAAGGGAAAGACTTTATGGCCTTAGTAACTAGCTGAGTAATGGCATTTAAATGGTTGTTAGGAAGGATTTTATAAGATGAAGAAGCTAACAGATCCAACATCTCAGATTCATAGTCCTCTGTGTTCATAATTACTAAGACATTGCCTTTGTCAGCTTGAGGACAAGAATGTGGGGGTTGTCATTGAGACGCTTGATGGCTTGGAACTCTTCTTTAGATAAATTTGGATTAGGCGGCTTAGCACACCGCAAAATCCTACCACAATCTTGTCGAATTTCCTTAGCAATGTGAGAAGGCGGGTTTTGCGAAATAAGCTCAATGGAGCAAAGAATCTCTTCAATGGGAATCTTGTGAGGAGCTAGGGCGAAGTTGAAGCCTTTCTCCAGGCGCTGGCGAGTGGGGGTATCAATATCAAGAGAGGAGAGGTTCACAACATAAGATCTAGATGGCCTAGACAAGGGAGGATCTGAGGAAGAGGGAAGGGATGAGGTAGGAGGCGTAGATGAATAAATATCAGGATTATTATTCATATCAATAGATTGAGAGAGATCTTTCATATTTAGAGAAAGTGTGTTAGAAATATACTTAATTGTATTAGGATGATGAGGAGTAGAGTCAGTGATAGAAATATCAGTGGAAGAACCACTTTTATTATGAAGATTATTATTAAAAATGCCAATATTATTAATTTTGGATTTGAGGCATCTATGGTTCATTTCTTTCAAGTTGAATCTCGAAGTATCCACAGTAATAATCATACTTGTCAACGTTTCAAATCCCAACCAGGATCCATCATCAGGACAATTTATGAATGATCCATCATTCAGAAATTGTCCTGATGATGGATCCCTGTTGGGATTTGAAACATTGACAAGTATGATTATTATTGTGGATACTCCGAGATTCAAAATTATTAATTTTGTTTTGAAGATTATTAAAAGAACCCATACTATCAGATTGAAGAAGATTATCATGCTTATCAATTTTATTTTGAAGATCAATAAAAGAATCCTTATTATTATTTTAACTATTATTAACCGAGATCTGATCAAATTCCGAATTAAAAGAATTATTAAGAATGGATGGAGCATTGGCCGAGATGTTATTATATTGAATCAAATTCATAAGGTTAGATATGTCGTTGTCATAAACTGATTGAGTGTTAAGGGAATAAGAAAGGTTTGGAGACTATTTATTAGGAGCAGAACGATTAGAAAGGGACGAGATGGACATGAGTGGCATGAGCAAGTTGGGCATCGAATTAGAATGTGAAATGGGCCATGCGCATAAAGGGATAGGATTAGGGTTAGAGGTGAGGTTCACAGAGCCATGGTTCACAGAATCGTCATTGTTCGAGGAGGATAGGTTGTTGCTCCAATAAGTGTACTTACAAGATAACATGCAAAGGGAATCCAAATAAATGCTCCAAAGACAAATAAATCAGCTCCAAATATCAAAGTGCATTCATAGATCCAAAGTCTCCACAAGAAAGAAGAAGGTCGAATTTACTAGAGCGCTGAAAATCCCAAGTTGTGATGATGAATTGTTACAAATGATTGCTCATCTATTTATATGATGAGTCATAAAGTCTAGTTTAGCATAATGCACCAAAATTTTAAAATAATGTGCTAGTAACAAGGTAGGTCACAAACCGACCTAGTAGCCAAAGATAAAACATAACTCTAGCCCACATGTGTGAGTCGTAGGTGAGAGAATGATGACACCATACATGCATGAGCCCTTCTAGGGCGAGAGATGAGGCTTCTTGGAGCCAACATGTGAGTAGAAGCCCTCTAAAATCACCTCCTAAGGGTAGGCCCTTGTTTCTCTACCAATGCTCCTCTGTGGACCCCTATTTTCAACTTGGGGCACAAGAGTGGTCTCATGGGTCTCTAGATAGTCAAAATGTTTGTCTCTACTCCAACGTTGGAGGCTTTCAAGGTGGCGCTAGCCCTCCCATGTCTCAAGGTGTGATATCATCCTCCTATGGGCCCTAGATCAACTACCCTCCCTCCAAAAGTGTTGAATTGGTTGGGGGCATGTTGTATCCAGGTGCATCATCCCATAAAACTCATCAATGTAGGGCAAAGTGTTGGAACACTCTCGGTGCCAAAGGTGCACATGGCTATGTGTGATGCTCTGTTGCTGCTTGGAGTCCCATGGCTCCCAATGCTCCACCTGTGGGTGGCAATATGCTCCTCTAAAAGACATGAGCCCTAGTCAAGTTTCCCAAGCCATGGTTGTGTAACCACCTAACAATCTCACAATATCCAGTACTAGCAACTACATCATTAGGTACATTTAATCATTTTTGCATCTAAGTGAACCAAGCTTGAAAGTAATGGGCAATTTGGCATTTCAAATAAGGATTCCCTTCCAAAATTAAGGTTTTGAACTAGCAATGGTGTTACCTCCCTAGGTAGGAGTGGCTAATAGACCACCCTATTAGATGTTTCCAACCCCCAAAGGAAATGACATGTCCTTGATCCACCTTTCAATCAATCGGTGTCATGTGAATAATGATGGAATGGAGGGGAGAAGACTCCATGGCCAAGCATCATGGTCAAAGGGACCAGCTATGATGGGCTCCTCATCCTGAGTGTATATATGTGGGGAGGGAGAAATCGTGGATGCATGAGATACCAACTCGGCCTATATTTTCCACCCCGCTAGTGCACCTTTTACCTTTTCTTGATTTTTCTTTGTACTATTGCTCATAGTTCAAAGGGTTAGAGCTTGTTTTGTATGATGTATGGCAGTTATTACCCCCTTAATGGTGAGGCAGCTCATTGCCCACCGGAGGTTGGTACATGCAAGGGTTCCTTCTCAAAATATGAAGAGCAACATGTGCTCAGGAACCAGGTGATAGCCATAATGAGTGAAGTAGATCTCATGCTAGGCTTTTTCCCATGTGCTAATGTGTATGTCTCGGCCATCTTTTGCATTTTGATCTTCTTTTGCTTTGCTTGTGGCCATCATATGCTTTTTCTTGTTCTTTTAACTACATCAAGCTTCCAAGGCCAAGTTTTGGGCCCTACATAGGTATGAGGATGTATGGTGCCAAATCTCAGAGAACCAATGGTCAGTTAAACCCTAAGTAGGGAGGTGTAATATAGAGTTTATAATGTGAGATGGAAAGTGGTAAGTATGGGATAGGGAGAGATGGGACTACACTATCTCAATCTGAGTTTCCCAAGTATTGCCACACCTATACCCATCGGGCCATTTGGGGAGGACCAAGGTCCCATTAGACTAGGATAAATGATTAACCCCACATTTAAGACAAGGGAATCAAAACCACTTTTCTACCAGGTTACCCCACAATCCATGTCAAATGCCCAAATACAAACAAGCATAAGTACCCGATTGCAAAATGAATTAAGTACTTTTTTATTGGAAGGCCACCTTACAACATGTGCTCTTGCCAAATGGGAGAGGAAACATGACTGATGCAGGTGGCAGAGATATGAATGGCACATCATCATACGCTAGTAAAGGCTTTTAGAGGCTACTGGCTGGCCGACTGGAAGAGATGATGGGAGAAAATTCTCATATGGGGTCACCCACTTTTGTTGGGTAACAGGGACAGCAGGCACTCAAAGTGTGCATATAAACTAACATTAAAACATTCTTAAGAGCAGAGGAAATAAACCTTCATCTCTATGTTTCCATCTCCCAACAGGGCATTCGTTATTCCCCTCTAGCTGTGTACAAACGGTTTGCCTTTCTCTGTTTAGTTCAATCTCCCTGGAAGCTTCTCCTTCAAACTCTCTCTGTCAGTTTGAAACAAGGCTTGGTCATCTAGGAACCTTCAACCTTCATTCGTCCGACCCCCAATTCTACTGTGACGGGAAAATTCAACCCTTTTTCCCCAGCAACACTTGAGTTCCTGGCCCTTGAGCTTCTGCATCTTGAATGGCAAAACAATCCCAATTCTGCAATTGGACGGGTGCCATATAGCTCTTTTCTGTTTCATCTCCAATCAAATGGTGCATTGGTGGGTCAAAGGGACTCCAATTTACAGATCACAGATAAACAATAGATTTAAATCTGTCAAATGATAAGCAAAATAAAAAGTCCATTTAGAAATTCCCTATAACTTGCCAGATCCCTCAGGCTCCTGTCAGGTCGTTTGTTTTCAATTCTGTCCCGCAATCTGTACATGTCCCTACTTCAAGCCAGCTTCACAGACATCCACAAAACAAGTATTGGAAGTGTTTCATGTTTCCCTCTATCACAGAGCAATGTTGTGCTTACTGTACCAGTGTTTCGTGTTTCCCTGTCACAAAGCAATGTTGTACTTACTACACCAGTGTTTCTTCCGTCTTTGCTCTTCTTCAACAATTTCACATCTTCAAAACCTGTGTCTCTGTGCATCCAACCACACTATTCCACAGGACATTCAATACATGGGAGAGTCTCCGGCTATCGAGTAGATTCTTATGACAGGAGTTTCCTTGTTCACCTCATTGCAGATAACTAGGGTGGTGAGCACTTATTGTCAATCCATGCATACCATCTGCATCGAGGTTTCAAACTCCTTAGGTCCCATCCATAGCCCCCCACCCAATCCCCATTGGGTATCAACTTCGCCTTGTCAACCCATTGAAATTTTCATAGTTGATGTTGCCCACACAGAAAGCAATCTGATTAGCACTAAACCTGTTCACAATCCCACTCCGATTGCACACGGAAACCAACAAGAAATCTTTTGTTTCTTCTGCCACAAACAACCAGCCTCTTCATGGCACACTTTGTTCACATTCTTCAATGCGCCCATGAATGAGGTTCTTCAACACCTCCATCACAAGTTGTTTGCGGTGTTTCCAATGACCACATTATATCAGCCACTGAAATTGTTTTCCGCCTTTTTACATGAAATTCATATTCTAGGCGCTCTTCACTCCCCTCACAAGGCATTGTCTCTTCTACTGTATTCACAAGCCTGCCTATCTCATGGATGTAGTTCTAAAACGAATCAAAAATCTCACAGAACTTGGCAAAAGATTTCCGTAAAGGGAAACCAATAATTACCAACTGTACTTTATTCATAGCACTATATTCTTCTTATGTTCAACCACTCTGATACCAAACTATCATAAAATAGAACACAATGTCCAATAGGATCATAAAGTTGCATATAAGAGATAAAACTTATATTGCGTGAACTGATAAGAGAGGTCACAGATTAAATACAATGATACATGGCATTCAATTTGTATTATAATTTAACTCTTGATCTTTCACTTTCTATTACTTTTCATTACACATAACCTATCACATTCATGTCTGAATATCCTCGCCTTGTTTATATTTATTCACACATACCAAGTTCATATTTTGAATATTTACAAGTATGTAAAAGGTCCAAATGTGACCATTGCGACTGACAACATAATTCTAACAAACTCTGGCAAGTTTTCCATTTCACAAGATGCATCTTGATGCTAACAACTTGATCAAACCTTGTGTTTTAAGAACTCGGTTGTTCAACCCTTCTATGAATACTTCAACTAAACCAACAGTACTTGTACAATGTTCTATCAGGACATGCTTATGAGTTTACTTGACCATGGTGAGACATTATGCTACTCAATCTAGTTCCAAAAGTCCCAACCATATGCACTTTACCAATATGATGGGAAGATAATTTTTCAATTTCTGGCATTTCTTAATCTCTTTGTTGTCAGAGAGAGATAAAGAAAAACATGTTTATTTATTATCAAATTGCTTCATCCATAGATAAGAAAAATGTCAATTAGTCTACCATTCATTACCATGCCTATACATTACAACCTAAGCACTATTCCTGGTTAAAATTTGAAGAAGAAATCTAAATATACCTTTTCTCATCTCACACCTTTGAGGAAGAATTATTATGTTCTTTTATAGTTATAGGTAATTCACTGGTTTGTCAATTGGGGTTATCTTAGTTGGTTGAGCAGAATGGCTGTTATCTTCCCCACCCAGGTTCAAATCCCCACTAGTGACAGGATGAGCTATAATGCCCTTATAAATAATGTTGTAATGGCTTTGTGCCTATGAATATTGTTATATTGGCTTCGAGCCTTGTGAACTTTTAAGTGAGTGTAGCTGTGGGCTGGCATGGTACCACTAACCTCACCCTTGCCATCGGGTTGAGAGGGAGGTGGGTTTCGTTCCTCAGATTATTAAATAAAAAAAAGAAAAAGAAAAAAGAAAAAAAGAAAAAAAGATAAACCATTGCCTTGATAATTATCACAAAAATTTTAATAAAAAATTAATGTGATTGAACAAATATCACAAACCTCCTTTAACTGTAATGATAGAACGTGTAAAAGTCGTTGGTCGACATTGTTGCACATCTGATGATACGCATTTAGCAGGTACCTGTAAGAAAACCTTAAAGACATCAAAATGCAACAAATAAAACAGCATAAAGCGACAATGATTTTTATAGATAAATTATAGTGTCTAAAGCTATAACAATGTAAGCAAATAAAGAAATAAGATATACTCTCCTACTTTATATCATAAAGCAATCTACTCATCAAAATAAACAATCCAGAACTGTTGGACAAACAAAGAAATGAATATCAAATAGAAAGGCCAAAACATAACACACTCTACAGAAGATTCCTGAACAAGATGAATAGTCCAAAAAGGATCATTAACAAGACCTGCATAGAAAAAATATCAATTTGGCTACATATGCCAGGGGTTTCAAAATATGCTAAAATATCAAAGGAATGGATTACAGTTGATTTGAAGGTGGAGACACAGAAGGCTGTAATTCAGATAAGTGCTTAAAAGCTCGTCGACAAGACAACTCTTAAAAAAATTTGCCAACAAGGCAGCTAACCAACAATATGGATCAGTGATCACCAACAAGAAAGTGCAACAACAAAAGACACGACTGAAAGAGACATTGTCGACAAACACGTGTTCGTCAAGAGAGTCACAAAGTTAATAATCATTTGGGAATAATCACAACCCTGTCTCATTGTAACATATAGGCTATAAGCTAAACATGAACAGACAGATTTGATGAAAATTTACAGCAATAATTGAGCTTATAAACCACCAGAGGAAAACCAAAAGGCTGTAATCAAATCTTGAGAGTGCCTGTTATAAAGGCAATTAAAAGAAGAAGAGGGGAGATTCTAAGAACACCAACATGGGAATCAGAACTGAGGACTATTCCAAACTGAAGGAAGAAGAGGTTTACAAGACCAAAGCCTACCTACAGCTGAGCTACACCGTCGAGAGCCTAACTGAAAAAAGGAATTCTCAAAGGAGAGTGTGTACTAGCCTCTAGGGCACCAAAAGGGATTTGTGATTAGGACAAGGTAAGAGTAGAAATACACAAATCTCAGTGTCAGTGTACAATTCTTGAATTTTACTGCTTTCTAACAATGCATCCTCCACATTAAATCTCATGTCAAATGGTGTGACTGATTCTCATGTTGCTTAATTTTTATTCCATAATATTCAGATTCAATTATTATAGACTATGAATTCTCAAAGGAGAGTGTGTACTAGCCTCAAGGGAACCAAAAGAGATTTGCGATTAGGACAAAAATGTAAGAGTAGAAATACATAAATCTCAGTGTCAGTGTGCAATTCTTGAATTTTACTGCTTTCATAATGCGTCCTCCAAGTTAAATCTCATGTCAAATGGTGTGACTGATTCTCATGTTGCTTAATTTTTATTCCAAAATGTTCAGATTCAATTATTATAGACTATTAAAAATAAGAATGTCATATATTATGCATTTTTGAACATAAAAGTGGATAGAAACAGTAGCATTTCAATTCCTCCAGTAAATTTCCAAAAAGATCTGCTGTGATGATCCGTGCACAAGGAAGCCTGTGTCAGACTACAGCCCATACAGGTACCAAAGTAAGTTTCTTCACTGTGGGGTGTGTCATGTTTCAGGTTTACGCTAACTCGGTAGAAGAAAAGAAAGAAAGATGGTGTTGAAAAGCCATGTGAAACTGAGATAAAGTGTTGAAATTTGGTACCGGAGGACAGGTGGTTCCCTTAGGCTTTGATCTTTGGCCTAGGGAAAAGTGTCCAAAAGATTTTAATTTTTCTCCTAAAGTGACTTTATAATTTTTATAAAGTTAAAATCTAATTTAAAAGTGACTTTAAGTGATAAAGTTACTAAGTCTAATTTTAAAGTGACTTTTATAAAGTCAATGAAAAATTAGAAAGGAAAAGTGACTTTGGAAATAAATGACTAAGTGGGTCTTTATTAAAGTGGGTGAATTAAAAAATAGAAAGTGAGATTTAAATGTGCATTTAATCTCAGCCATTGATCTAAATCTATCTCAGCCATTGGATTAGGGATCACCCAAAAGTCATTTAGGGTTGGGTTAAAGGAGGAAAAGGAGAAAAAGATCATTCATTCTTTCATGAGCAGATTGGAAGAAGGAGAGCAAGAGAGCAAGGGAGATTTCTGGACAAGAAGGAGAAAGAGGCAGCAGTTTGGCACACATACCAGGCAGCTCTTCAGCAAAATCAGAACAGCAGAACAGCAGCAAGAACAAGCAGAAAAACTGATTTTTTGCTGAAAACTGAGAAAAACTTATTTTTGGGCACGAATATCGAGGAACTGATTTTCGGCACAAAAGTCGAGGTCTGTACGTACAGTCCGTACAGTCTGTACGGTCCGTGCATCTGTATGTCTGTACAGTCCGTACATCCGTACGGTCCGTACCGCGCGTACAGCAAAGTTTCCAGGTGGTCTGTTGGGCTGAAAACAGATAAGTTTGCTTGCTGGAAAAATTATTTTGCTGTAATTTTTGCTGAAATTTTCTTGTTGTAAAAAGGCTTTTTTTCAGAAATAAAGAAGAGCTCTCAAACTGGTTTTCCCCAAGAGTTGTAGGGGGTTTTTCCAGGGTCACGTTGACCAAAAATATCAGTGTTTTAATGTGTTTTAATGGCTTTTAATGGTTGTTTATTATTGCTGATTTTTATTTCTGCAATTTCCAGCATTCTGTATATTTTCCAGAATTTGTGTTTTCAGCAAATTTATTTTTTCAGCATTGTTGAATGTATGGTTATGGGAAAGGGCATTTAACTACATGGGAGAAATAAGGAGAAACTGAAAACCGGGGTGGGAAAACAGAAATTTTAACATTCGATGCCACAAATCTGATGGTGTTTTCAGATTTTCCATTTGCTCATCCTATTTTTTGTCCACTTTTCTAAGTGGAGTGCAGGTGTCGGCATTCATGTGCGACCAACCATTTCCATGAGATTCGGCGCCGCGAGATTCGACGTGCGACCAACTTCAGCAGCTTGACATATTTCTTCAGATGGCCACTGGATGTGAGGTGTATGCAATGTGTTCATGTACTTCTTTTGCTATGCATTGCACAGATCCCTGTTTGATGCTTGATGTGGGATCTTGTTTCTTACTCGTTTTCATGATTCCCGCTTGATGTGATGCGGAATCATCTGTCTGATGTACTTGTTGTCATGATTCATCATGTTGTGTTTTGAGATCTCCTTGTCGTATGTTGATGGGATACTCGTGTTGTCATGCATGTTTGCATTGCGATCCCTTTTATGCCATGCTGGCAGGATGATCATCATGCATGAGTTTTGTGTCATACTGATAGGAGTCTTTTGACTGAGAGTTCCTGTAATGGAATATCTCTTGGAGCCACTTCTGCGTGAGGGCATTTTCCTTGTATGATAGCGACATCACCTCTTATGTACATCATCACTATTGACAACACTTAATGCAGCGGCCTATGCCATCTTGACATCGGGGCCCAGAGAGGTAGTCCCTCCTAGACGAACTCCGTTATCAACAGGTTATGTTTTTATGTTGCTGATGATTGACATGCTCCTCTTCTTTAAAGCATACACATGTATTCGTTTATGTTCTCTTAAAAATGCAATTTAACACATCACGAAAATAAAAGGTCTTGGAAGGGTCCTTGTCACACCCGGACCTGGATCACCAATGAGCAGGGAAATGAGGATAGGGACCATAGTAGTACCGATGGACGCATCGTGTATCTACCGTATTCCCTATGCTAGGATGATATTGATCTGGGATCAATTAGAACTGACTTTGGGTCAGTAAGAATGATATAACTCACTCTCTTTTGGAACTGATTTCGGATCAGTAAGAATCGTATGATACACTCTCTTTATTTGGCTCTGATTTCGGATCAGTAAGAATGGTATGAGACACTCTCTTTTTATATGGAACTGACTTCGGGTCAGTAGAGAATGGTATGATACATTCTCGATCAATTCTTCTTCTTCATAGTTCAGCAGAGCAGAGCAGTGCAGGGCACTGGTGGCAGAGATAGTATTGTGTGGCAAATGGATAAACTGATGGAGTTCTCCCTAGTTAAGAGGGAGTGTTAAAATTGGAAACTAGGGCCAAACTCCATGTGGGTCATCTTATTTATGGTAGCTGATATTTTTCTCGTCGAAAGGTGTAGGATTGATCTAAATATCATCCGATTCCGACATGTATTCATGGAGATATGAATTTATTTGTGTTATGGGACAATTCAACAAAGTCGGCCAACAACCAAATTGCCCCCACTTGTGCTCAATGTTTTAGTATAAAAGGAGGTAGCTTGCTAGTCATTTGCACACACTCTTCTTGTGATCTCTTCCTCTCCACTTATCTTTGGGTTTTGGTGGGAGGAGAGATCCTAAGATACAATGTTTCCCTAAGGGAGAAGGCTCTACGCTATCATAGAGAAGGCTAAACGCTGGTATGAAGCAAGCCCTAACCGTTGGCCTAATGATGCCCTAAACACAGTCATGAAAGCATAATGCCCTAGCCGCAGGTCTAAATGGAGTTTATGCTGCTAAGGAGATGCCCTAGACCTAGATGTTGTCATGGGTAAGAAGGAGCTATGCTGCCTAATGAAGATACCACCTAAACGCAGTCATGATGAAGCTGTGCTAAACGCAACAATTGTTAAGCCCTAAAATGTAGCAATGGTTAAGCCCTAAACACAACAATGGTTAAGTCCTAAACGCAACAATGGTTACCCTAAACATAGCAATGGTTAAGCCCTAAAACGCAGTCATGGTTAAGGCCTAAACGCAGTCAAAAGGAAGACGGTTCACGCTGGTCCTTTGCACACACTATTCTTGTGATCTCTTCCTCTCCACTTGTCTTTGGGTTTTGGTGGGAGGAGAGAACCTAAGAGACAATGCTTCCCTAATGGAGAAGGCTAAAAGCTGGTGTGAAGAGGGCCCTAACTGCTGCTAATGATGCCCTAAACACAGTCATGAAGGCAGAATGCCCTAGCCGCAGGTCTAAAGGGAGTTTATGCTGCTAAGGAGATGCCCTAGACCTAGTTGTTGTCATGGGTAAGAAGGAGCTATGCTGCCTAGTGAAGATGCCACCTAAACGCAATCATGATGAAGCTACCCTAAACGCAGCAATGGTTAAGCCCTAAAACCCAGCAATGGTTAAGCCCTAAATGCAGCAATGGTTACCCTAAACACAGCAATGGTTAAGCCCTAAACACAGTAATGGTTAAGTCCTAAAATGCAGTCATGGTTAAGGCCTAAACGTAGTCAAAAGGAAGACGGTTCATGTTGCCCTAACCACAGTCTTATGAGTCACAATATGGTGCCGTAGACGCTGTCAATACACAGGTTAAGGAGGACAGTTAGAAGGAATGTTAGAGGACTGTTAGAGATAATTAACCTTAACACTGTCTCTATATACCCTAACGCTGCCCTAAACACAGTGATGGTAAAGACCTTAATGTTGTCCATAAGGAGATCCCTAACTTCTTGTTCTAGGCCACAGTTAACAAGGGGTTCATCTACAGAGAAAGGAGGATGTACATATTGCGTTGTAAGGAAAGGTGATTGTGCAGTTATAAGGCTGATAGGAACACAATGTTGTCATGATGTTGTAGATGATAAGTGTGTTAAGGACTGAGCTTGATTTGAAGGGTTGCTACAGCTAGCTACTTTGCTAAGCTGCAAGCCATAGCAAGCGGCTAAGTTTGTCCCTTGACAGTATTGCAGTGTACACCACAGTAAAGATGGACAGTATATTAAGATGCAGCATACTTGGATGGATGCGACATCAATAATGAATGCATTGATGAATACAGTGACTATTGTGGGCAGCAAATTGCAAGATGGTGCAACACAATGAATGCATCATGGTGTTGCACTATGGTATGGCAGTGATGGAATGGTGCAGCATAGTGCACAGTGATGGGTACAGTCTTGATTGGGTAGAGCTCAATGATAAGATCAGCTCAGTGAATGGGTGCAACACAGTGATGAGTGCAGCATGTTGATGAGGTGTAGCACAGTGAGGTGCAGCATGGTGATGGAGTCACCTTGGAGGATCAGCATGCCTTCACCTGAGTCCAGATCAGCTACCTCATGTGACATCTTCTTTGAGAAGATCTCTGCTCTTATTTTGATAAGTCAAAATGTTGACTTATGATGTATATGTACTATCTCTCTCTTTGATGAACTATTGAATAACATATAAGAAAAATTGATCAAGGGTTTCCCCACATTGGGGTTTGTCCCTGGCTAGTGCCACATCTTGTGTTCTCTTGTCTTGGCTTGTCTTCTGCGATTTATGTTTATGTTCTATCTGCATTTTACTATCATGCTAAATGTGATTGCTAATCTGGAATTGATATTGAGCTAATATGGAAAATTGAAGTAAATTTGCTATCAGCATAGAACATACCTAAAATTAACAGCGTTGAACAAAACGAAGTACCATCTTATATTCTACTTCCAGGGCCTTTTCTTGTTCATATACTCTAGGAGTCTTTTTTTCTTTTTAAAATCCCTTCACAACCTGCCATTCCTTGTATCCCCAATTCTTGAAAGTTGTGTTTTAAAACTCCGACTTTGACTCCAACTCGGTATCGACTTCGCCAGTTTGATTTCAGTGACTCGGTTGTTGTAAAAAATACATTAAATATTTATTTTTTAATAAAAAAGACAACTTTAAAGATTTTCATTCATGTTTCCAAACACAAAGCTTTAGAATATAGATAGAAGAGAACATATGATCAAAGTAGGCTCGTGAATATATCCATTATATCAAAATGGCACCCAGTGCACTGTCCAATACATACATGATGATGATATAGAGATCAAAACAAAAACACATAACCAAGGAGGCTAGAAATGGCCTCTACAACAAAAGTAAACTGTGAAACATCGCTATCACCATTGAACAGTACTACTCGCTACTGATAGAAGAGCCAACATCATCTGGCTCAACCTCTGAATCAGAGTTAGACAGGGAAACCCATGGCTCCTCCTCATCATCATCTCCAACTGCAACTGTAGAAGTGGTAGCACTAGCAGGCTGTGCAGCAGCTGCAAGCTAAGATAGACGAGATATGCGCTTTCGTCCAGGATGAGTAGAGGAAGCGCCTACAACTGGAGGACTTGGGGGTGGGCCTACGGCTGGTACGAGTGGATCTGCATTCAACTGAACATTATGTTCGAGTGATGCCTCCACCTGTAAATCCAAATCAAGATCCTCATCAAAATCAAACTCTGCTAGATGACTCTCCTCTACCCAATCTGATGTTGGATCAATATCTTCCAACACAATGGGATCTGAATCAGGTTTTTTGTTCAACAATTGGTTGCATCTGAGCCAGAGGTTGCATTGGACATAGACTAGACCATTTCACTGTTTTTTATCCAAACGGTTTCTCTTCTTCGTGTGAATCCTCTCAAAGACAGACCAATTGTACTCACACCCAGTAGCACTGCAAGTTTGACTCAAAATATGAATTGCAAACTTCTGCAATTGAGGTCAATGAATACCAGAAGCCTCCCACCATTGTGCCGCAAAAAACATAGTAGTGTAATGACTTAGCTCAACAAATTATATCCAACTTTCAAATTGAATTTTTTGTTTACCTAGCTCATCTGCTTCCCTTGCAATCGTTGCTAGGTTTTTCCCAAAGGTACCTATGGCTTTGCTAAAGGTTGTGATTTGTTGGTGTATCTCCAGCTGATCACACTCCAATGGGATCATGCGATCAATGCAATCAATCAATCCATCTCTAACCTCCCCACACAAAGCTCATGCCGCCTGAGCTTTATAACAATACAGCGGGTTCAAAAAATACCCAACTACATGTATAGGGCGATGGAGTTGATTGTTCCATCCTTCATCAATGATTTGCCCAAATGGGCCTATACTTAGCCACTTTATACTTGTATGCCCTCTTTATCCATAGCCTCATAAATGAAGCCCATAGGCAATCTTTCCCCATCCACCAACCGCAACACCTTAAACAATGGCTCAGCAACCTTCACAATCTTTGTTGCCTTTCTCCAAAATATTTCTTCATTAAATTTCTTTTTCAATTCTTTGCTTTCCTGTTTGAGAGACCACTGACTTTGACTCCATTCATCATTGGAAAATATTTTTTGCAAGTTTCTATGTTGTGAAAACATATATTGCAATGTCAAAAAATGAGTAGCAAAGCTAGTGATGGTAGGCCTAATAATATCCCTGCCCCCTGTGTGTCTCCTCATAAGGCTCAAAATCCATGAATGATTGTAGATAAATTTTGTTATGCTTTTGGCATGATCTATAGTGTTTTTGACCCAATCTAATTTGCCAATATCCTCGAGCATGAGGTCTATGCAATGTGCAGCACATGGGTCCAAAATATGGTTTTGTGTTTTTCCTTAACAGTTTACCAGCAAGAACATAGTTAGAGGCATTATATGTGACGACTTGAACAACATTAGCCACCCTCACCTCCTCAACAACCTCATCCAATAGCTAAAACAACAATTGTCCATCTTTCACCCTATCAGATGCATCAATTGATTTTAGAAACATGGTTCCCTGTGGGCAGAAGATAAGAAAGTTTATGATGGTACGATTCCTCTGATCATTCCATCCATCTAACATGATGATACATCCTGTTCTTGCCCATGAGTCTTTGAAATCTTTCAAATACTCATTAATGGAGGAAATTTCTTTCTGCAAATGATACCCCCTTATCTCATGCATAGTAGGGCCTTTGAAGCCTTTTCCAGCAACAAAAATGGCATCAAACATAGGCTCATAATATGGTGAACGACAGGCATTGAAGGGGATATCAGCATCATACCACCATCTACATATGTGATCACAAGCAGTCTCCCTCAATTCTTTCTTCCAATGGTCATCTAAGGTGCGCTGCAAAATTCTACTAGCTTCAAGACCATGTGCATCTGATGGAGAGGAGGGTGTGACAGTGAAATAACTTTTGATATTCATATCACCCTTCTTTTTCATTTTACCCTTACCCTTTTCTTGAATAGACTCCAAAGAGGGAGGAACATATCGGAAGGGGTTGGATGCATCAGTACAAGGGATAGAAGAAGAACCCTCAAAATCAAAATGGGGGTCGGCAGGCATCATTTTTTGTATTCTCCTCTTCCTCCCAATTCCAGCCTCTATTTCTTTTTGCCTAGCCTTTTCTTCTTGAAACTTCTCAAAGCTATTTAACAACTCCTTCCTAATCTCCCCAAATTGTGATAATTCACATGGAGTAATTTGGCCTCTAATTCCTGACAAGTGTTGTTTCAGCCTACTAATGCCCCCAGGACCATCCTTAATTTTTCTATGGCAAAATTTGCAATGCATTTGACTATCAACCATTTCAACATATGCCCAAGGTGCCATTTTTTTACTTGGAAATGAAAGGAAAAAAATCTGAAAATGAAAACAAAAAAATAGCATTGCTTCAATGTTCATTTCTTTCACAAAAAACACTCTTTTCAATTTCCAAATTTGCACAAAAAAATAAATAAGCAAAAACAGATTTTCAGAAGTGAAAAAAAAAATACCTCTAGGCACAAACTGCCTCCTCAGAGTTACTCCAACAAACCAACTCAATGCTGCTCCAATGGCTGCATCACTGCCCAAGAAGCTTCTCACTCCTGCTCCAATGTTTGCCCAAGACTCCTCACTACTGCTCCAAAAACAAACTCCACAACTCTTCACAAACTCCTCACAAATTCTCACTCAAATGGAATGAAATGGCTGTGAGGAAATGAGGGGTTGGGTAGGTTTTATAGCGTTTGGGAGAGGGTAATGGACCCCAAAGAACCAAAGGCACATTAGAATGGGCTTTGGGGTCCCCAAAAACCCAATCTGCAAAAAAAATGCACTTTACGGTCGCTCCCACCGAGCCGGCCGAGTTGTTGGCGAATCAGTATCCGACTCGGCCGGCTCGGTAACAACCCGACCGGCCGAACCGAGTTGGCCACCAAGTCGAACCAGTCATGTAACAACTCAGTCTGACTCAGCCGTTTTGGAGTCGTTTTGGCCGATTTTTAAAACAGAGCTTGAAACCACTGTTAGGTGACCCTTTTCTTGGTCGAAATGTTCATCATCATAATTCTGAGTGCATAAGTAGCAATAGTGTTGATAACTCCTACTTTTGGGGAAGGGTAATGATGTGAGTAGTATAAAAGCACTGCTCAGTGTGGGTTTTCTTATTAAGCTTGATGGCTGAAAGAACCATCAACCACCCCAAAGATAAGAATATCTAAGGAAATGAATATGCTTAGTGTCATCCATGTGTCTCACCCAGAGATCTAGTGTTGTCATCTTTTTTCCTCTGGCTTTCAGTCTGATTGTGACTTTCTTGTAATTAGAATTTAGGTTGTGTCATTTTTCTCCCTTTAGAATTCATATAGAAAAAAAGACTGGTCTAAATGGACGAATAAATTCAAATTGCATATCTCTATGGAAAAGAACACAGCTTAGTTTTCTTACAAGATGCACCTGGCATGAGTACATCCACGCCTAACTATGATTTGCTCATATGTATGGTCAGGAGAGGGAACAAAGAGAAAGAAGTACCTCTTCTGGAGTTAAAGGACACTTCCCAATAATTCTCCTTTCATTATACACAAGCCTCTTCTCTGCAAAATTCTGTTCCCTGTATTTCTTTAAAATAATCTGCTCCTCTGGAGTAAAGATATCCAAGCACCTGAAGAGACAATAAAGAAATAATCATGAATTTTTATGCTGCTGATTAGAGATCGATGATGACCTCTGCAGCTGCCACAGTCATGTCTGAAAATCTCTCTAGGATAGTAATCATTATTTTAATCTTTTGTAGTTCTGAATACCTGTATTAAAGTGTTATTTTTAAATTGGATACCCTTTTTTGATAGCATGCTTATAAGAGACATCCTCAATGCAATCATTTCACTACAAAACTACACAAACTACACACAAAGACTCTCACTGTAATTTATGCAAATGAAATATCAGCAAGCTCTAATAGCAAGTACAATGAATTTATGCCCTTTTAATATAATCATCCACCTGACGAATAGCATCCAATAGAAAGCTCTATCCAGCCATATATCGTGAAGACGAGCATTTGAGGACAAAAGCCTAATGTCATCTGAATCCAAATCATATTAAGATGCAAGGCAGTTAAAAAGCAAAGCCATTAGAATTTACTTATCAGAGACATTTCTTTGAGGTCTTGCTGGCTTGATTGGCAACTTACTAAAGACTTTGCACATGTGTATTAAATCACCATCAAGCAAATCCTGATTCTGGCAGAAATCAGCCCTGTAATCGATTGAAAAAGATTTGACGGAGAAATCTTCCTCTTGATCATACTGGAGGCTCAAGACTTCAACATATCAGACCAAAGGGAATGCATAACAAGGACAATAAGATGAACACTAGATGAAATAGGAACTTGGAGGATGAAAAGAGTATGTCGGGTAAGGAAAATATCACATAGACATAGTAGTTCATTCTAATGGCAGAACTAATTTTATGTTGAGTATAAAGTTGAAAAACACTATCCTGGTTAACAATTTGACTTTAGTACCAAGCTGAGGAGACCAAAACTCAAAGAAGAATCAAACGGAATCAATGCAATCCCTCATGCATCTTGACTTTTGATTAGAAATCAGAAAACAAAAGAGCATGTTTTCCAATATCGAACAGTTAGTGAACACCATGCAATATATATGTGTCTGTGTGTGTGTGACTATTTTTTCAAGTAAATGCTCAGCAAAAATTCTGTGCACCCAATGGAGGGAAGATCTAAACACATCAGCAGATAAAACCATAGATCACCAGGGAAGTAGTTTGCACTGTAAGGACAGATCACAAACACTTTGGAGAATTATAACTTGATCAGCAGTATGAGTTTGGACTATGACCACACAACACAATGGCTTGATCTGTACTTTCCAACAAATAAATGATGTTCAATTCCAAGTCACAGCTTAAAAGTTATGGCCTTAAAATAAAAGGGTTTTTATCAAGGCTGCAAATCCCTGACATAGTGCACATAGCAGAGGTCATCCTAGTTGCAATTAATGCAGGACAATTTATCTGTGAGACGGCCAACCTTGCATGAGAATATGTGTCAATACTATTAAAAGCTACCCCTTCTCACACACTCATTACAATCTCTGTTTTTAGATCAAGTATGAAAAGAAATAGCAGCAATACCAACAACAGTAAAAGACCTAATATTCCTTGTTATCACAGCCACCTTTATTTATTACTAAGGTTCTCCTCTATGGATGATGGCAGCTGTACAGTCTGCTGAAACGTAAGGACAGATCTTTGTTATCACTGATTTTCACTTGTCCTGAATGTACTTATGTTCACTTCTGTTTTCCAGAAATTTTGAAGCAAAATTCTGTTTTACAATGCATTATGATTTAAATGATGTTAATCAATGATAATTACTGAGATTTGACATATGCAACTATAGTTTTGTTGCCCACCACCAATGGGTGGGCCCTATAGGAGAACTTTTCACCTAGATTTGTCTTTAGTTAGTAGCCAGCAGCCCCTTGACAGCCACTTGATAGCTCAATGTGCCATTATTCTCCACCACCTGAGCCAGCCATTGTGGACCCTCGCTCATCTGTTATGATCGTATGTTTGAAGGTGGGCCTTCCAACCCCGAAGGTATGATTTTTCATTATGTAATTGGTTGTTTATGCTTGCTTCACTTGGGCACATTTGCACATGGATTAGTGGGGGGATTCAGTGGAAAGAATGTGCTTTGCTTGTTCTCTTACCTTAGCTTGGGGGTTAATCTTGTATCCTAGTCTCGTGGGATCTCCTTTAATGGCTAGTAGCTTTAGGAATGCAACTACATGGGAAATCCTGATTTTGATCTAATTTAGGGGTGTTTATGATACGGCCATGTGATTTTATTATCTCCAGTACCTAGTAATCTTGAAGAGGCTGGGTGAATTCTAGATAGTTCATTATATTGAGGTATTTACATGGTATGGTGTAAGTTCGTTGGAGCCATAAATTCATGAACTCTCATCCCAATGGCTTTGGGTGATGAATGTCACTAGCACCTCTAGGTTGAGTTGTCCTATTTCTTCAACTTCCTTGAGTAGAGATGCTTGGCTTTGTTCCTCAAAGAGATGGTAAACTTTCAATGGCAGGCCCTACAAGGACCCTCCAGACCTACTACGCTGATTTCATCCTTCATTCATCCCATCTTTACCGTGGGGAGTGTTAAGTGACACATAGACACTAAGGATCTAATGCACGATAAAAGCATAAGGGAAGTTCCTCGTGGAACATTGGATAAAAGCATATCAACTTTAAAGCCACACAAAGGAAAGAAAATGTAAACTGCAAAAGTCTTTAACATGTGGGCAAAAGCCTAGTATGAGCTCTACCCCCCTCATTAGCAATCACCCAATTCCTCAAATATTAAATGCTTCATCTAAATAAAGAAACTCTTGAATATCCTAACCCCGATGAGCATGAAATTGCTACATCTTAAAAGGGTATTGGAAAAGCGTAAATATAGCTTGGGCTCCCAAGTTATGCACCAAATAAAGATAAATCATTAAAGTAAAAGGCACACTAGAGCGTTGGAAAAAGCAAGTTGAGGAAAGGGGTAACTCGTGCCACCACTATTGCTTCGTCCTTAAATCATTACACTTTGAATGTTGGACCCCCCATTAACTAGTCTCATGGTCGTGACCTCTTCCTTGAAGTTTCTCCTAGTGCATTACAACCAATATTACATGCACGTAGAGATGAGTGGGTCAACTTGAGACATGTAACTCCCCTTTGTTGATTTTTTTCTACAAGATGCACACTAGAGTACAATTTTTTGCTACATAATTACTTCCTAATGATTTTTTCACAGAGTATGCTTATGCCACTAACCTAATGATATGAGACAACAAATTTTACCCTAAGAAATCTAACCTTGGGAGAAACCCAACAACTTTTCTTTGGGAGAAATTATTCTTCAACAAGTTTTACAAATCAACAATTTGTCTAGAAAATTGTGCCAATACCAAAGTCAAAATACCAATCAAACTCATGCTAGTAAACCCTAGTCAAATCTATCAGAAATCACTTCTGAACTCTATATTCAAACTGGTCAAACTCTATGCTCAAACTAACCATATGAATTTCAATCAACTCTAGTCAAACCCGCAATCGAACTGCAATCAAAGTTTGCAGTAAACTATAGTACAAATTTTGGTCTAACTACAGTCAAAGTTTGTAGTCAATTGTGGCTCTGCGATCAACGACTTGTGGCCTTGTGGTCAACTTCCTCCGATTAGCTGTAGCCCAGTCAAACTCGATCAACTTTGGTCAACTAGGTCCTGCTACCCACCACCAATGGGTGACCCCTATAGGAAAATTGCTCTCCTAGATTCGTCTTCAGTCGGCAGCCAGTAGCCGTTTGCAACCACTAGATAGCTCAATATGCCACCATTCTCTAGCAACTGAGCAAGCCATTATGTGCCCCTCGCACATATGTCATGATCGTATGCTTGAAGGTGGGCCTTCCAACCACAAAGGTATGGTTATTCATTATGTAAATGGGTGTTTATGCTTGCTTTTCTTGGACACGTCTAGACATGGATTAGTGGGGGGATTCGGCGGAAACAATGGGCTTGGATAGTACCCTTGTTCAAACTTGGTGATTAATCTTGTATCCTAGTCCCATGGGATCTCCTCTATTGGTTGCTAGCTTTAAGAGTGGCACTACATGGGAAAGCTTGATTTCGATTGTGTGGTCTCACTTCCCAACATCATATATCTCACTCCCCTCCACTCATTATAAGCCCTTTTCACACTTTTCCCATCCAAGCCCACATTTGTCCATTGGACCCACAAGGAGTTAGCCTCCCCCTCCCCTTGTCCACACTTTTGGTTAGGCCTGAAATGATGCCCCGGAGGTTGATGCAACTAAAAAGAAATCTAAAAGTATAATTTGGCCACTTACAATAGGAAATGTACCACAAAATGCAAAAGATGGTCGGGACATAAAAATTTAGCACGTGGGCAAAAGCCAAACATGAGCTCTACCCCTTATTATTATGCCCATCACCTCATTTCGCGGGCCCCAATGTAAGCCCCTTGCATCACTAAGGAACCCATGATTGTCCCAACCCTTGGGGGGTGATGAACTGCCCAACATTAAGGAGTATCCACTGTTGTATCATACGCATCATGCTCTCATTCCTTGGAGCCTCGAGCAATTAAAAGAAAGAAAAACAAATAAAAGACATATTTGGAAGGGTGGAAAAACAAAGGTCGAAGTAAATCATGTACCATGATTGCTCCCTCCTACATCTATACACCCATGTGTCAGCTTCCCTCATTATAGCTACCCTTATATCATGGCATGTGTCTCGGAGTCTTCCTTGTCACCCCACTTCATTCTGCCATCATTTCACATGACACTTTCCATTTGACAGATGTACCATGCACCTATTACTCCGTCAAAGGCATCTTGTATCATGTAAAAAAAATTATTGTAATTCAAAAGTGTCAAAGTCTGCCTCCAAGACCAAGTCAGCCTACAAAGCATGAAGTTGGCCTCATGATGATAGTTTGAGCTCCAAGAAAAGAGTATATATATAGAGCACTCAACCTCATTTAAAGAACTCGCTCAAGCAAGTTCGATCTAAAAGGAAGAATTCAAAAGGACAAGCGAAGGTCAAGGAGAAACAAGAAGACAACAAGAGAAGCCAAAATTTGAAATTCTTCGGTCAAATTCTCTCACATGTGCGAAGGAATTAGGGCATCAATTTGTTGCTACAAAATCAAA
Organism: Pinus taeda; assembly: GCA_000404065.3. Lineage (NCBI taxonomy): Eukaryota > Viridiplantae > Streptophyta > Pinopsida > Pinales > Pinaceae > Pinus > Pinus taeda. Next base: position 35,598 of record APFE031323461.1, on the reverse strand, counting down.
TTGCAATCACCTCAAGAAGCCAAATTTTGGGGCGATAAGGATCAATTTTAAAGGTCGAAATTCTAAGGAAGAAGAAGCCTTCTAAACGAAGGAAGGAGACATATTTCACCATCTTTTCCCCACACGTGGGAGCTAGGGTTTCTGGAGTAAGGCTGAAAATTGCAGGTCTGAAGAAGGAAATGAAAATTGTTGCAGGGGACGAAGTTGTACCAAAGAAGAATTGTTTGACTTGGATTGACTTTGTGAAAGAGAAGTTTATCAAAAGGGAAGGTTGACTTGGTCTTGGAGGGGTCTTGGACTAGAGTCTAAAGGTCGTGGAATTTCTCATTTGAAGATTCTATAAGAAGAGAATAATTCTTCTGGCTTTTCCTCTCTAGAAAAGGTTTTGGCCCTGGCTAGCAGCCTATATCTTGTGTCCTCTTGTTTTATTGATCTCCATAGTTTGGTAGTTGTTTGATGAAAAGAACACAATAATAATCAAGTGAAGAAGAAGCTAATTACAAGTACATCAAGTTAAGTAAAAGAACATCACAAGCAGTTATCAAAGTAAGGAGAAGTCACCCTAATCTAGTTGCCCTAGATTTCTCAACACCACCTATAGCCTACAACTGAACTATCCACATGTCTTGGCACGACCTCCCATACATCATTTGTCACGATGGAGCTATACTGCTGTTGAAGAATCTAGGGCAATTAGGTGTAGTGTGATTCTTCTTGACTTGATAACAATTGTGGAGTCTTTTTACTTTTCTTATTAGCTTAATCTTCTTCTTATTATTATTAATGCATGTGTGTGTACTTCATCAAACTGCTACCAAAAACATAAGAACAAGAACACAAGATGTTGGCTCTCAAATAGGGCCAACAACTCTCTTCTCTTGAGAGGAAAACCCTTTAGTAAGTTTCTCTTATTGAAACTTCTTATTGATTAATTCCAAACCCTAGACCCCTAACAAGAATATCCTCCAAGCACAAGTCAAGTCGTTTCTCCTTTCTGCACTTTGTTCCCCGACAATTCCTTCTTTCGGAACTTCGTTCCCCATCACTTCATCCTCCTCCTTCCAGCACTTCGTTCTTCTCTTAACTGTTGGTAAACCTTGTTGCATTTGCTCTAGAAGAGGTACCTTTGATGAGACCCTTTCCTTATGATGATCCATTTCTTCTATTCTCCAACCAATGTACTTCTATGACTGTAATGGGAGGGTTGTTATGATAGCAGAGGCAGCCTCTTTACCTTCGCACATGTGATTGTTTTCCTTGTGATGCTGACCTCTTCCTTCTTTGCTTGAGAGAGTTCCTTCTATGCTTGAGTGAGGTGCCTTATAGGCCTACTTAGTTTGCCCAACCAACGAAGTTATGTGACTGTGATCATAGTGTTGTAATGACCGCAAAAAGAGGCTCTATTTCTCATACGTGTGACTGTTTCCTACCGTAGAAAAAAGTCCTCTTAACTCCAGCGTAGACTTCACCTTGTACGTTGCACTAGAGGCTCCCTTTCTTGTCACTTGATCACCCTTTTACTCGTACCTTTTCTTCGTTGATTTCAGAGAGGATGCTTGAAGTTACAATGGAGTGGACAACCTCTATATATAGAGGATTGTCCCTCCCTTTAGGCCGACTAGAAGACTGCAAGCCGAATTATCATTTATAATTCGGACTGATTCTTTTGTAGGCGTCGTTGCATGGAGGAGTGTTAATTTTAGGCAACAATGGTATGTTTTATGCTTTAGAGCAATTTTACTTCAATTTCTTCATTAGCCCAGTATCAATATTCAGATTAGCAATCACATCAACATGATAGTAAAATGTAGATAGAACATAAACATAAACAGTAGAAGACAAGCCAAAACAAGACACAAGATGTGGCACCAGCGAGGGACGAACCCCAAAGTAGGTAAACCCTTGATCAAATCTTCTTTTATTCTTCAATAGTTCAACAGAGAGAGATAGTACAATTTACAAAACTTATCATTTATAACAGCAGCAAAAGAGCCCTTACCAGAAAAGTCAACATTGGTCAACAAAGCAGATTTGACCCTCAACAAATTGGTCAACTTCAATCAACTTTGGCCTCCAAACAACAAGATGAATCAACCCTCAAAATAGCCCAAAGACAGCCCAGTCAAAATTTTGTCAAACAGCCCACCTGCGGTCAGCCTTAGCTATAGTCAACGTTGGTCAATATTCAACGTTTAGCCTCGATTTTTGTGCCCAAAAACGCAATCAAAGGAGGTCAACGCATGTTGGTCAACACTTGGTCAAACTGTCTAGAAATTCGGTCTCTTGAAATTTCAGCCTCCTGAAATTTCGCTCTCTTGAAATTTCAGCCGTCTAAAATTTCGCTCCTGAAATTTCGGCCTCCTGAAATTTTGCTCTCCTGAAATTTCGGACGTGTGGAAAGAGAGAGGCCCAAAAATCCGCACCCAATCAATGAGAGAGAAAGAGAAGTGTGAAGATGAGTGTGTCCAAATGAGGCTAAGTCACCTTCTATTTATATGCAACATTGAGGATGAATAAACGTGATTGTTGGGCTTCTGAGCCTACATAAGTTTGTTGGCCGACCTTGACAATTTGACCATAATCAAAATAAATTCATAGCTTCATTTGTACATGTCAGAGTCGAATGATCTTTAGATCAATCCTACACCTCTCAGAGAGAGGAATCCAAGAAAAATATTAGTTGTCATAAATAAGATGACCCGTGTGGAGTTTGGCCCTAGTTGCCAATTTTAGCACTCCCTCTCAACTACGGAGAACTCCATCTACTAATCCATCTGGCAATATGTACATCTCTGCCATCAATGCACTACTCTGCTCTGCTGAACTATGAAGAAGAAGAAGTGATTGGGAATGTATCATACCATTCTCTACTGACTCGATGTCAGTCCCAATCAAAGGAGAGTGTGTCATACCACTCTTACTGACCCAAAGTCAGTTCCAATCAAAAGAGAGTGTCCCATACCACTCTTATTGACCCGAAGTCAGTTTCAATCAAAAGAGAGTGTCACATACCACTCTTACTAACCCGAAGTTAGTTCCAATCAAAAGAGAGTGTCTCATACCACTCTTATTGACCTGAAGTCGGTTCCAATTGATCCCACATCAATATTGATCATCCTAGCATAAGGAATACAGTAGTACACAACACATCCATCGGTAGTACTATGGTCCCTATCCTCATTTCCCTATTCATTGGCCAGATGAGAGGTACTTCCCATGAGTCCCAGACTGCATAGGAAGGATGTCTCAACAGGAGAAGGATGAACCACGCATCCTACCTACATGTTGCCAAGAGGTATTGCAGGGGAAGGCTGAACCACTCACCCTGTACACAGCAAACCACTAGGGAAAGGCTGAACCACTCACCATATGATTGCTCATCGCTCCAAGAAGTACCCCAAGGCCCCCGGAGATCCTAGAGCTCAATGTCCATCTCATAGAGGACTCTCATAAGAGGGTCTCTCCATGACTCCAAGTCGTTCTCAGAAGGCCAAGAACTTGACCTTTCTCAGGGGCTTTGTCAAAATATTGGCGACCGGTTCATCGGTCCCAATGTGATGGAGCCTTATTGCTCCTCGATGTACCATATCCCGGATAAAGTGGTACCTGATATCTATATACTTGGAGCGAACAAGAAACACAGGATTCTCGGATAATCAAATCCCACTTTGGTTGACGCAAAGGGCTTCCTCAACCAAACAACTTCATAGGAGGTCATACTAGCAGCTATGTATTCGGCCTCGGCGGTGCTCAAGGCAACCGATTTTGCTTCCTGCTCATCCAGGATATCAAAGCAGAACCCAAAAGAAAACATCCATAAGTGCTCTTGCGATCCGCCACACTATGAGCCCAATCAGCATCAGAATAACCATGCAGCCTCACATCTCTGACAATGTATCTCAGTCCATGAGTGATTATGCCCCGAAGATATCTCAGAAGATTCTTGGCACCAATCCAATGTATATGATGAGACTCAACCATATATTGGCTCAATGTGTTAACTGCAAAACATATGTGTAGACGAGAGTTCACCAAGAACATCAATGCTCCTATGAGTTGACGATACTCAGAAGCATTTCCCAATTTAGGTCCAACAACACTACCACATAACTTCTTAAAGTTAAGTTCCATCGAAGTAGTCACAGGATTGCAGTCCAAAATCCCAAATCTTTCCAATATCTTCACAACATATTTTCCTTGAGAGAGGAAAATTTCACCTGCCTTTTGCCAGACCTCCAACCCTCAGAAATAGTGCATTGGTCCTAGGTCCTTCATCTCAATTTCAGAAGCCAACTCCCTCTTACATTTGTGAATGAGAGGGTCTGCAAATCCATTAGCTCCATGCTTGATTTTGTAGAGCCACTTAGAGGTGACAACCAATTTGTCCTAAGGTCTAAGGACCACATCCCAGACATCATTTTCCATAATTGACTCGTATTCTTCATTCATAGCATCCTTCCATACTTGATGTTCACGGATTCTTCGAATGATGAAGGCTCATTTTGAATGATAGTGCTCATGGCAGTCAAATATCCTTGATACCTTTCCGGCTTCTTGCTTTCACGGAAAGTCCCCCTTGGTGCAATGTGTCTCTCGGCATCTTCGAGAGTCTCCCTAAGCCATGAGGGTCTCCTTTTGGAAGAGGAGGGCTCATGAGGAGGATGATCAATAAGATCCATAGGTTTATCAACATCAGGCATCGTTTAGTCTTCTTTTGCACCCTAATTTCCGATGTCAGCTTCTTTTTCCTTCCTTATGATAGGAAAGTTGTTGATCTTCCTGAGGGCCATATCTTTGTCGAAGGTGACATCATGACTTATCTCAACCTCCTTTTGAACAGCCACATAAATTCTATATCCCTTAGAATTTTCACTATAGCCCACAAAGATTCCTTTCTTCCCAGATGCACCCAATTTGCTTCTTTTCTCTTTGGCACATGAAAATATACGGGACTTCCAAAAATTCTAAAAAGAGAGACATTGGGTTTCTTACCAGTGAACATTTCTTCAGGAGTCTTGGAGTCCAATGCTTGATGAGTGCATCGGTTTTGAACATACACGGCGATATTTACAGCTTCAGCCCATAGGAACTTCGGAAGGCTTTGATCATGAAGCATGGCACGAACTGCTTCTACAATAGAGTGATTCTTCCTTTCAACCATACCATTCTACTCAAGAGTGTATGGCATTGTAATCTCCCTCTTAATGCCAGCTTCTCTACAATAATCTTGGAATTCATTGGATTCGTACTCAGTCCCATTACCAGTCCTCAATATCTTGATTTTCTTCTCGAATTGGTTTTTGATCAAGGCTTTGAAGCGTCAAAACCAAGTGAACACTTCATCCTTCTTCTTTAAGAAGTAGATCCAGGTCTTGCGAGAATAATCATCCGTAAAGGTGACATAATATAAGTATCCTCCCAAAGAGTTTACAGGCATCAGACGAGATATGTCGGAGTGCATCAATTGCAATATATCTGTGGTCTTGCTATTACTTTGAGGGGAATGGTCCCCTTGTCAGTTTTCCTTCGGCACATCCCAGACATACAATTTCATGCTGTACTTTGAACTTGGGCATACCTTTCACCATTTGTCTCACATCGGGTAGGGCCTTATAATGAAGATGGGCAAACCTCTGGTGCCATAGTTCAGATTGTAGAGATGTGTCGCAAGACATGGCTCCCAATGGACTTCCTCCAACTTGATACAAAGTGTCAACCCTGAACCCAAGAGTAAAAGCATCTTTCAAATTTCTTTTCCAAATACATACCTTTCCATCGATGGATGCCACCTTAAATCCTTTGTCCTCCATGGCTGAAATGGACAGCAGGTTCTTCTTGAGATCAAGTACATATAGCACTTCTTGCAAATGAATAGTGTTACCTTTATTCAATTGAAGGGTAACATTCCCTACTCCCTTCACGGGATACATGTCTCCTTTTCTATTAGATTAGAGAGGGCTTCCTTGTATCCGATGAAGTGCCTTGAGGCACCACCATCAATCATCCAATTTCCCAAAGTGTCTGGAGGAGAGGCAGTGGAAAGGTTCGATATAAGATAGTGCTCTTTTTGCTTATTGTTAACAACATTTGATTCTTCATACTTGGAGTTCCTTAATTTCTTGGAGGGTCGACCATTTCCTTGATGTCCCGCATTCCTTTTTCCTTTTCCATTGGACCTACCATTCCTTTGATTGTTGTTGTTGAAGTTGCCCCTGGAATGTTTGTGATCATCATCATACGATGTGTCCCTTCTATTTGGACACTCCCTTGCATAGTGGCCAAACTTATTGCAAACAAAGCACCTGCCCTTCCTTCCTCCCTTAGATCCAAGCTTTCCATGGAAATGACCTTTAGACCCTGCATTATTTCTCCTTTTGGCATGACCGGAGAATGCAGTGGGGTTGCTTCTATTAGAAGGCATTTCTTGCTCCACCATTCTTGTTTCTTCTTGGATGCATCTCGACATCAATTCTTCAAACCCTAGAATTCGATCATTGTTGAGGATAGTGGTTCTAAATACATACCACTCAGGTGGGAGTCCTCCAAGGGTGGTGAGAGTAAGTTCCCTGTCAGGAATGACTTCTCCAATCGAGAGTAGATCATTCTTGATCTCAGTAATCCTCAAGAAATATGATTGAATATCCTCGTCCTTGCCCTTCTTAATATCCTTCAACTTAGTCTTAAGAAATAGAATTTGATTAGCATTACTAACCTTGAACATGCTGACCAAATTGTCGTAGATCTCCTTGGAGGTCTTCATGTCAGAGATGTAGGCCACCAGATGCTTGTCAATGAAATCCCTGATAATCTTCTTTGCTTTGACTTCAGCCCTATTGTACTTGGTCTTCGCAGCAGCCAAGGCATTTGAAGGAGGTCTAGGGATTTTACCCTGCATATAGTCCATCACTTCTTTTTCTTCCAAGGTCAAATCAAAAGACATCTTCCATCCATTATAGCCAGATTTATCATAGAACTTGTCTTCAGTTGGGAATTACGATAAGGAACCATTGAACCTTTTGTCCTTATCCAACTGTCTTTGGTGATGCTCCTTCACTCTTGCCTGGGCTTTGTCTTCACCTCAGCTCTGATACCATGTTAATTTTAGGCAACAATGGTATGTTCTATGCTTTAGAGCAAATTTACTTCAATTTCTTTGTTAGCCCAGTATCAATATTCAAATTAGCAATCACATCAACATGATAATAAAAGGCAGATTAAACATAAACATAAACAGTAGAAGACAAGCCAAGACAAGAGGACACAAGATGTGGCACTAGCCAAGGAAAAACCCCAATGTGAGGAAACCCTTGATCAAATCTTCTTTTAGTCTTCAATAGTTCAACGGAGAGAGATAGTACAATTTACAAATTTGATCATTTATAACAACAACAAAAGAGCCCTAACCAGAAAAGTCAACATTGGTCAACAAGGAAGATTTGACCCTAAACAAATTGGTCAACGTTAGTCCACTTCAGCCTCCAAACAACAAGATGAATCAGCGCTCAAAACAGCCCAAAAATAGCCCAGTGAAAATCTGGTCAGGCAACCCACTTGAGGTCAGCCCTAGCTACAGTCAACGTTGGTCAACAGTTAACGTTTACCGTAGATTTCTGTGCCCAAAAGAGGTCTGCCCAAATAGAGATAGCCCTCACAAAAACACAGTCAAGGAGGTCAACGTATGTTGGTCAACACTTGGCCAAACTGTCCAGAAATTTGGTCTCTTAAAATTTCGGCCTCTTGAAATTTCGCTCTCCTAGAATTTCGCTCTCCTGAAATTTTGGACATGTGGAGAGAAAGAGGCCCAGAAATCCATACCCAATCAATGAGAGAGAGAGAAGTGTGAAGATGAGTGTGTCCAAATGAGGCTAAGTCACCTTCTATTTATATGCAATGTTGAGGATGAATAAACATGGTTGTTGGGCTTTTGAGCTTACATAAGTTTTCTAGCCGACCTTGACAACTTGACCATAATCAGAATAAATTCATAACTTCATTTGTAAATGTCAGAATCGGATGATCTTTATATCAATCCTACACCTCTCGGAGAGGAATCCAAAAAATATATCAACTGACATAAATAAGATGACCCATGTGGAGTTTGGCCCTAGTTGCCAATTTTAACAAGGAGACTTGCTGACTTTGCTTGGAGGTATTCTCTTGACTCTAATACATAAACATACATGGTGTAACATGCCCTTAAGGCCTTCAACCTTTTCTTTTGACTATTTGACTCACCTATAGCACTTTAACTTGTGTTAGACCTATTTTAATGAGCAAGAAACTCATTGACATATATTATAAAAATAATATTTCTTTTCTTGAATAAATACAAATATCAAAAGTACATTTATGAAGACCGAACCTAGTTATACTTCCTTCAACACTCCCTCTTAACTAGGGAGGTATTCCTACAACATTACAAGGTGTTTGGGTATGTTTCAATCTCTGAAGAATTCACATAAGAGAAACCGGATTTGCGATCCATCTGTCATAACATCATAATAACCAACATTGTTTCCACAGTAAGGCCTTGACTGATAGCTCTATCTCTCAATAGATCAAAGCACAATGTTGGCAAGACCAATGACTTATAGACACCTTAGTCATTGTCTCTCAAGGTACATACTCCAGGTGTTCACTGAGTATGACCTTCTACGACTATTCTTGTCTTGGGTTCTCAACCCTCAAACAATATCGGTCCTCTTGCCTACTCTTGTCTTGGATGCCCTACACACCCTCAAAGAGTATCTGATGCCAGATGATTACCCAATCCTGCCATTCTTTCCTCCGAAGTGAAGACAAGAATGTTGTGTCTATCTTGTGTCTACATTTCCATTCATGGCCTTCATCTAGACTTACGGTTGTTAGTCTTGGTCTAGTGCATGACACATGATATGGAAAAACACAATTGCCACTCCGTTGTAATCAAGAGTGATTCAAAACTCCCTCTTGTTCAGGGACCTGTCAGAGCTCCCTCTTAACTAGGGACTCTTCCATTCATCCACAACTTCTTCTTTGTGGGTCCTTCAACTGCTTGATCTCTTTTCTTTCTTTGATGTCATGAAGTCTTTGTTCGAGCTTTTTCTAGGTAGGGCACCATCCATCGATCACTTTCCTTCCTGGTTTGTCATGTCATTGCTTCCTTCGTGGAAAGTGGCTTTCTTGCCATACATCAAGTTTTCCTGTCATCTAGCTACTCCTTTGTCATTTGTTCATGCTTCAGAATACTCTTCTCATGGATGCTTCGTTGTACTTGCTTGTTTACATGCTTCAATCTAGTAGCCCATCATGACTTCATCCTGATATTTCTTCAATATTGCTTTTTCTTTTGCTGGATGGCTTCTTTATCACGACATCTTTGTAGAATAGAATCAGTTATCTGCATCTTTCATATCTCCAAGCAATGTTGCACGAAGCGGGGACGAAACAGGGACGTTTTTTGGAAGCGGGGATGCGGAAGCGTCATTGTCCAAAAATCTAGGAAGCGAAGCGTCTGCTATAT
>APFE031323461.1:0-24981 GCA_000404065.3 Pinus taeda | reverse complement strand
ATATATATTTGCATTTATACTCAAAACAAACATCCCAGATACCAAATTAGTTGTAGAAGACATGAAAACATGCATATTTTTGCATAAATCAAGATAGATATAACATCCATTGTACATTAATGATTAATTATTCGAGCATCAACCATTTAGATGCACCAACCATCTAGAATCTAGATTCTTCTCCTCTTGTCTAGCCTTTGCCTCTACCTCGATTGTCTAGGGACATTAGTCAACATTGCCCAACTTTGATCAAACTACCTAATTCAAGACTTAAAATATGGTAGAAAAAGCTTAACATGCTTGATCGATGATTTTGACTTGATTGAAAGGTATTTTTTTGCTAAGGGCGTGACAAAGGAGTTCAACAATTAACACCACCAACACTAGGGTACATATAGGGCTTGGTGCTCTTGATTAAATGCTAATCGCATACATTCATACTTGATATAATCTAATGAAATGCCACAATCCCATTGATCCTAAATTCCTGAAAACTGTTAAGTCTGCTGAATTTTGAATAGAATATGAAATTCTATTTTCTCCATATGAAGTCCAATGAGGCTGGAACCACTCTCAAACATCCTGAGTCATTTCATGGTAATGTTAAAAATTTAAGTAAAGGGATGACAATGAAAAATAAAAGAGAATGTCCTTTTTACCTTAAGAATTTAACATTACCATGAGGGAGGATTGTGCTATTATTATATATATTATATTTATTATATATTATTATTTATATATATATTTTGCCTTCATTCCTCACTCTAACCCAGGTGGACCCACCCCCAATATGCAAACTCAACTAAAATTAAAAATAAAAATAAAAATAAAATCGACTTTCTAAACTGCACGACGCTTTTTCCGGAACCGTACACTTCGCCCTCCGAAGCACGCTTCCGGAATTTCCAGGATGCATCCAAAACAGGCAAAACCGCATTTCCGAATTTTGGAGTTGCGCTTCCGGGGACGCTTCCTGTACGAATCCGTACGGGACGCGCTTCGAGCATTAGATCCGGGGGGGGACGTTTCCTGCAACATTGTCTCCAAGGCCTTCATAGGTGTCAAGGGTCCTTCATTCCTTTGTCAAAGTTGTCCTGCCTTCTTTCGGGAGATGTCTTCAAAGTATTTTGTCAGATGGTGATTCTCGGTGATCATGGTGTTCTAAACATGCTTGATCTCTTTCTTCATCTGCTTCTTCTTGGATAGATTGGTCAACCACCTTATGCTCCTTGTGAGAGCACTTTTCCATTGCTTGCTTCTTGGACTAATCAACATTTCTTCTTGCTTCTTAGTCAGCAATCTTATACTTCTTATGTGAGCATATCATTTTGTTGACCTTCATTGCATTGTAGTACATGCCTTCGAGAATGTCCTTGGTGAAAGAGATTCTTTCATACTCGATCATGTTATAGAACTATTCCCATGACTCAATAATATACAAATGATAACATGACTAAACTTTGATGCATACATACCTCATCTTGATTTTCCTTTGATCATTTTAGCTTCATTTGGTTGTCCTTGGTGTGGCCCTTCTTGCTTCATCTTAGCTTGCCTACATATCATCCTTTTCTTGAATCCTATGAATGGGATTCCCAATGAGACATCTGCTTTGGTTCATGAACCTTCTTTTGAAGATTCCATCATAGGATATTAAAGACCCTTGCCTTGCAAATGTTTCTTTTCTTTTGATGATGGAGAACTTCTAAGATTCTTAGTCATGATCAATCTTCTTTCATCGTGGATAAGGTCCTATACTAGGTATGCTCCTTCTACATGAATATCTTGAGCTATATCTACCATGCTCCTATATTCTAGAAGATATTTCTAACCATGCATTTTACTCTCATTATAAATGCTACTTCTTCATGAGTATCTAGAACTCTATGTACTTCATGCTTCTAGATTCTAGAAGATGTTTCTAATCATGCAATTTCATTTTATTCCTACATGCTCCTATCCTACTCAAAACCTTGAAAGAAGACTTGAAGTAAGGAGTTTGACTTAGTCATAGTAAAGATCCGGAGGATCTTCCTTCTTTTGATTCTTTTCTTCTTCTTTCACCTCTTGAGTCATGTGAGCTTCTTCCCTCTTTCTTTTCTTGTCGTTGTCCTTCTTAAGCTTAGAACAATTCCTTTTGTAGTGTCCATATTCTTGGCATCCATAGCATTGGATTTTGGCCATGTCCTTGTTGTTTGTTCTTCGTGGACAAAATTTTCCAAATCTTCCCTTTCTCTTGGCCATGGTAACAAATGCTTGCTTCTTTGGTCCCACATCTTCCTTTGCTTTGAGTTTGGTTTCCTCTGTTTTGCATAGAGACCACATTTCACTTAGTGTGTTAACTTCCTTCTTGGCATATATGCTAGATGTGAAGTTGCCCCAATCCTCAGGTAGAGCATTGAGTACTACAGTTGTCATTTCTCTGCCAGACATGACTTCCCCAAGCTCTTGAAGTTGATCTCATATCTCAAAGATCTTCATGAAGTAGGGAGCTATTCCTTCCTTTGATCTCTTCATCTTGTACAATTCATTCCTTAGAGATATCACTTCCCCGGCTGTGGATACTGAGAATAGCTCTACTAGCTTATCATAAGTTTCTTTTGATGTCTCAAATTTGCTTGATCATGAGACTTTCTTGATGATTTGTGGCTTGATGTAGGTCCCTCTTTGATCTGCTCTTCTTTGTAGGTGCCTTTATATAAGCCTCTTCTTCTGGCTTTGTAGTCTCCCCTGATGAATGACAGATGATAGACCTTCTTCTCCTTGATGTGATAGAGATTTCTTGGCTTGATGCTTCAACTTTTGTAGATGTCCTTCCTTGATAAGTGTTCTTGAGATGCCCTTTCCTTGATGTGTCACCTTAGCTATGATACCATGTTGAAGAATCTAGGGCAATTAGGTGTAGTGGGATTCTTCTCGACTTGATAACAATTTGTGGAGTCTTTTTACTTTTCTTGTTAGCTTAATCTTTTTCTTATTATTATTAATGCATGTGTGTACTTCATCAAACTACTACCAAAAACATAAGAACAAGAACACAAGATGTTGGCTCTCTGCAAGGGCCAAAACCTCTCTTCTCTTCAGACGAAAACCCTTCTGTAAGTTTCTCTTATTCAAACTTCTTATGATTAATGCCAAACCCCTGATCCCTGACAAGAATATCCTCCAAGCACAAGTCAAGTCCCTTCTCCTTTTTGTACTTTGTTCCCCGACCCTTCCTTCTTTCGGCACTTCATTCCCCGTCACTTCGTCCTCCTCCTTCCAGCACTTCGTTCTTCTGTTGAATTGAGGCTTCTTTGATCCATATCAAGTTTATGAGAAAGAATTTTTCGGCGTAAATCACATGATAATACATTTGTCGATGTGTTTCGAACCAAACTGTTTCTTGGTCTATTATAGCCGTTTGTCCAGTCTAGTCTAATATAGTTGTTTTCCAGTCAACCTAGCCGTTGGAAGATCTGCTATCCCTATTTAACATGTAGCCATGATCTGATTCTTCAACTTGTCCTGACGATGAACCACACTCGTTGGTTCGAAATGCGTCGACAAATGTATTATCATGTGATTTATGCCGAAAAATTCTTTCTCATAAACTTCATTCTTCTTTTAACTATTGGTAAATCTTGTTGCACTTGCTCTAGAAGAGGTACCTTTGATGAGACCCTTTCCTTATGATGATCCCTTTCTTCTCTTCTCCAAACAACGAACTTGTATGACTGTAATGGGGAGGTTGTTATGACAGCAGAGATAGCCTCTTTACCTTCGCACGTGTGACTGTTTTCCTTGTGATGTTGACCTCTTCCTTCTTCGCTTGAGAGAGCTCCATCTACGCTTGAGTGAGGGGCCTTCTTGGCCTACTTAGATTGCCCAACCAGCGAAGTTATGTGACTGTGATGATAGTGTTGCAATGACAGGCTCTATTTCTCGCATATGTGACTGTTTTCTAGGGTAGAAAACAGTCCTCTTAACTTTGGCCTAGACTTCACCTTGTACGTTGCACTAGAGGCTCCCTTTCTTGTCACTTGATCACCCTTTTACTCGTACCTTTTCTTCGCTAATTTCAGAGGTGGATGCTTGACGTTACAATGGATTGGACAGCCTCTATATATAGAGGACTATCCCTCCTTTTAGGCCGACTACAAGATTGCAAGTCGACTTGTCATTTATTATTCGGATTGCTTCTTTTGTAGGTGTCATTGCATGGAGGAGACTTCTTGACTTTTCTTGGAGGTATTCTCTTAACTTTAATACATAAACATACATGGTGTAACATGCCCTTAAGGTCTTCAACCTTTTCTTTTGACTATTTGACTCACCGATAGCACTTTAACTTGTGCTAGACCTATTTCAATGAGCAAGAAACTCATTGACATATATTATAAAAATAATATTTCTTTTCTTGAATAAATACAAATATCAAAAGTACATTTATGAAGACCGAACCTAGTTATACTTCCTTCAACAACTCCTCCACCATGGCATTCTGCCACACCTGATGTTGTGCAGCCTCCTAATAACTAGAAGGATCAACAACCTGTGCCACCAACACCTGGTACCTGTTTGGCTATTTGCGCTCCCTCTTGCCCATCTTAGGAGCCCCAATGAACTCCTACGCATCCTTCAGCATCCGGCGAATATCCCTGTTGGTTGTACCGCTAGTGGTGGGTGGTTATATCAGCTCCTCATCCTACCTTTGCTACTCTATTTGCTGCGAACTCGTTGGGTCCCTTGTACCTAAGCTAGTGCTCATACTTGTAATTGTACTAGTACTCTGCTGACCCTGCGACTATCCATGTTGCTGGACCAATGGAGCTTTTGTTGGCTCACTATCATCATCTGCTAGCAACTCATGTGATCTCCTGAATGCCTTCTCCTCCATGATCTTCACATCTCGTCTCACAATGATACTCCTGTTGCTCAGAATGTAGATCTTGTATGCCTTTGAGGTTTTGGTATACCCAACGATGTACCCCTTCTCTGCAGTCTGATCTAGCTTAGTGCGTTTATCATCTAGAACATGGCAGTATGTTATGCTACCAAAGATTCTGAAGTGACCAACCTCTAGTTTCTTCCTTGAGAATACCTCCTCTATTGTTACCTTCCCCAACACCCTGTGAGGAACTTTGTTTTGTATGTACATTGTTGTGCTACATGCCTCTATCCATAGAAACTTGGGCATGTCCTGGTCATACAACATAGCCTTTGTTGCCCTAACTATAGACCTATTCTTCTACACTGCTACTCCATTATGTTATGGATTATATGGAGTTGTCCACTCCCTCCTGATGCCCTCCTTCGCACAAAACCCTGTGAAGTTATTGTTTGTGTACTATCTTATGTTATCTATGCAAAGTACCTTGATCATTTTCCCTGTCATATTTTTCTAGTAGAGCCTTGAACTCTTGGAAACAACTGAAAACCCCATCCTTGGTCTTCAAAAAAGTATATCCAGGTCTTCCTAGAGTATTCATCTATGAAGGTGACGAAGAACTCGTACCCTTTGACAAATCTAGTGGACATTGGGCCACAAATGTCGTATAAGCTGCAACACACCATTCGATTCGTTGTCACTTCTTGGGAATGTTGCCTTAATGAATTTCCCAAGAACATACCCTTTGCACACATCATCATGATCCATGCTCAATTTTAAAACACATGCCACTGTCTCCTTGAGCATCATCAATGCGCCATAATGTAGAAGTCTCATTCTCTTATGTCACAATTCACCTAAGTCTCTACCATTGTTACTGCTACTGCTACTGTTGTTGCTAACTAGTTTCTTTGGTGTATCGAGCTACAACTTATATAACATATTGTTTTGAACCCCGATCTGCTTCACCTTCTTTCAGTTCTGGTGTTTGATGAACACCTTCTTCTCTACGAAGTAGACATCATATCCATTTTCTTGCAGTTCAAAAACTGAAATCAGGTTCATGCCCAAGCCTAGCACATGCAACACATCTATAACATTGGTACTTGCTCTTCACTCCCTCTAAATGTCGACGAGACCTTTCCTAACTGGAGTACACTTTGTCTTGTTTCCCATCTTAATTTGGAAATCCATCTCCTCCTCCCTATAGCTGGAAAAGTAGTCTCCAACTCCAATCATGTGTGTTAACACTCCACTATCTATATACCAAACACCCTGTGAAGTCGAGCTAGAGAGGCAAGCTATATGAGCGAATTCATCTTCCAATTTGGAACACAAATCCATATCTTCCTGGGCTCTAAATATTCTGCGCCCATATCTAGAAAATTTGAGAACTCAAATACACTGGAGAAATAAACTGGGTCGAAAGATTCGTGTGCTTTCTCTTCCTTGTCCTATGTTGATCTGCTACTGCAAAACCCTTATTCTGCAAACCCTTTCAGACAACCTTACTGCCTGCTGCTACAACTGAGACATTTTGTTTTTCCTTCAGATCACCTTCGTATACTGAAAATTGAATTGTTGCCTCTACAATTCCCGCTGCTTGGCTGCCCTGTGCAAAATTGATTTTCTATGCTTCAGATCTCCCTCTGAACAGCACAACCTTCGCTCTAGAGCCTCTCTGATCCAATCTGCTCTGATAACATGTGAAATTTCCACGATTGCAATAAACTAGAGTTTAATCTTCTATCTACTAAATATTATTCGTCTTATGTAAATTACTTTATGGAAAATAACAATTAAATCATTATTGCAATCTTCACAATTGAAATATGTTGCAGAAGATAAGATATTAAACTGAGAAAAAAATGCACATACATAAAAATATGACACTGTTATTTTTGGACAATTGTCCCTAGGAAAACCCCAAAGGGAAAACCAATGCAACTAATGAGGGTTTTATTATTATTCATCAATTTAGAAGAAATTACATATGGTTTCCTTTCACTAGAAAACCTCCAGCAAATAATAATTTTAACAGGAAAAATAATCTAGAGACTAATTGTCTCCCTTTGCAACCAAATCTTGCCTATCCTAGCAAACTCGCACTCCTTGGCTATTCACACTGCCTGGCTAGTAATGCACATTGTTGCTTTCGGAAATTCGTTCAGCGTCTAGAGTCTCCCTCTTGCAAGTCGTCCTGCCTCCTAGACTGCTTTAGGCCCACTCACTTTGCTCTGGATGATGCCCCTGGCTCACCAAACAAGTTCCTCTGCCACTCGCACTTTCAACTAGCTCCTCGCACTAGTTGAATACGATCTCCTCTGCAAATAATTTGGCCTCCTCTTCCTATCTCCCGAACAATGTAACATACTATGGAAATCTCCTTTGGCCTCCTACTCCCAAATCTTTGTTGCGCCCCTACTTTTGATGCTTCCCTAGCTTCAACTGCGCCCTTGCTGAATCATTGCAACTAGGCAGTCAAACTACTTTGTGATTAACTCCAAACCCTTCATCCCTACTCTTATAACCTCTCGTTGGAGTCTCAACAACCACGATCATATCTCAACTGATGGTTAAGATCATCTTGACTCCGTCAATTAACTTTTCTGGAAGTCTCTAGAGAAAAATCAACCTCCCTCAATTAATTTGATTTAATTAACCACTTTTCCTACATTAAACTTCTGAAACTATTTAATTATGCCTAATTAATAATTGAGGTAGTTCTAAGGCTTTTCTGACAAAACCTTTTGTAGGTTTTGGAGATCTCGTGTTCCTTAGCCTCATAGACACCATAGAGACTAAAACATTTGTTTGTGGATAAAAACTAATAAGTATTAATCGAGTGGGAAAATGCCAAAAAAATAAATTGTGTGTCGTAGAATATGAGTAGGAATGCCCAATATATGTCATTACAATTGGAGGTGTAGATGTTCTTCTAAGTATTCGATGGTTGGGTACATTATGTACAAGTTCTACAAATTATAATGCATTATTCATGAGATTTGAATGGGAAGGAATTTAATATGAGCTCAAAGGGTTAAAATCTAGACATTATGTACAAGTTCTACAAATTATAATGCATTATTCATGAGATTTGAATGGGAAGGAATTTAATATGAGCTTAAAGGGTTAAAATCTAGACATTATCAAGTCATAAGCTCTCATAGAATGAGAAAACTCTTATAAATAAGTAGCAATGAAGTTTTGGTTAAACTGTATTCTATGGAAGCTAAGCAACAAGATGAAAATATTCCCGACGAATTAAAAGGCACCTTGGAAAAGCACTATAGGATATTCCAAGAAATTCCCAAAGGTCTAACTCTGTCTAAAGATCATGAAAATGAAATTGAGTTAGCACCTGTTGTTGCACAGAATGTCTAGGCACCGCGACAACGGCTCAAATCAGGGGTTGTCACCCTAATCCCCAATCTCTCCGTTTACATTGTCTCCCTACAACAAGTTAAGGGGGGTAGACCCTACAGATATGGAATGAAGGAGAACTAGTTGGGAACCAACCAGTTTGGGAGACACAATGAAGCGACCAAGTACTTGATTAAATTTAAACGATTGATACCAGTGCCTTATGGAGTCAACTATCTTGCTAAGAAAATTGGGACCAAATAATTGATTTGCAACTGCTTCTTAGATGTATAACTATATTATATGAAGTGTAGATCCTAAAGCTAATATGAGATGCGGGAATGTTGGTTAACTTTAGTTAAATGTCTATCTAAGTTTTAACCCTTTGATCCTTTCTATATTGAGCCTGATTTCGTAGTAATTGGCACAGAGAAGATAAGGTGAAGCACACTAGAGTGTGATTAACCATACCTCTCCTGAAAATCTAACATACCCGTTGCCTCCGGCGCTGCAGAGAGTTGTGGCTCTGACGACTACAAGGTCATCGGTTTAAGTACTATTAAAAGCAAGCTTCTCAAGCAAAGATGGATGGGTACCTATCTCTCTATCAAACAAGCTTATGCTTGGAAGGAAATTTTAGTTACGCGGAACTAACTTAATATGCAAATGCACGAGATGATTAGAAAATGAGATGAAGTTAGATTCATGGATTAGAAGCTTAATCACCAAAATGAAATGTTCACTTTACTAGACAGACTAAAAGATAAACCCCTTAAAATATCACAATTAAACCACAATTTTACTTCAAACCCTTTTAATAATTACAGCTCAAAAAGAACAAAAGCTTCTTCACATTTTAATATCAATGCCCAATTGTATAGATGCTCGATTTAGGAAACATAAGATATGCGATTTATCATAATTCCATGACAGAGTATTTTAATAATTACTTGAAATATTTGCAAAATATTTAACGTACAATGAACATCAAATAATTCAAGTAATTAAATCACGCTTAGAACTACTTCAACGACAAACAATCTCAATAGATGTCAAGCAGAAGAAAATGCTCAAAAACCTTAGCATGCAAAATATTCTAGCAATTAAATTTCAAAAATTTAAATACCATGCAGAACAATGAAATTCAAATGCTAAGCAATTTTAAACAATTCCAAAATTATTTTTTTTAAGTGACCCAAATCCAGAAAAAATTATCACTTTCCTATAGTCAATCTTTTTAGAGATGATTTAAAAAATATTTAAACGTGTTTGACTATAGAGAAATTAAAAATTTTAATACCACAACATTTTCCCTTTAAAATTTAGAATCCCAAACCCTTAACACAAAAACCCCAAGAAGGAACTTTAGATGAAAATTTTAATTATTCCTTAGGCGATTTTTATGTGTTAAGTTTTATGAAATAGATTTAATGTGGAAAATGATTAATTAAGTTCCTTAATGTGACAAATGTAATGGATCAAAAGGCTTAATGAATTAAATTTTTAATGGGCCAAAGGCCACATAAAAATTTAAAATTTTAATGTGAGAGCTCAAAGTTCTCTTTTGATTTAATTTTTTAGAAATATCAAAGTCACGTTAAAAAAAATGGAAATGGAAATTTTTAAAATTTTTGTTTTTATCTCGAACAAAATCAAAACATCATAAACAAAAAACAAAAAAAAGGAAAAGCAAAAATAAAAAAAATGGAATTCGATTTTAAAAAATATAATAATAATAATCAAAGTCATATATAAAAAAATTTTAAAAAATCAAATCAAATCAAAATCAAATCAAAAAAAAATCAAAATTTTAAATTTTAAATTTTTTTAGATTTCTTTTTTATTTAACAAAAAAAAAATTAAAAATTAAAATGAAAAGCAAAAAAAAAGAAGAAAAATCGAAGTATATGAAAAACAAAAACCTAACCTAAACAAATTATTAAAACTTAAGAAGCACAAAAAAGAAGGAAATTGAATTTGATGGTTTGTGTGTAGGTCAAAGAGGAGAAGCAGCGGCGATGGCAAAGGAGCGAGGAGTTGCAGGCTTCGACGGCAAAGGATAGTAGAGGGAAAGAGTTTGAAGAAGCTTGTAGGTCGACAACGGACACTGGTTGAGGAGATGGCAGTGAATGGAGTCTAGATGCAAGTCGAGGGGAATGGAACGAACTCGGGCAGCGAATAGAGGCTTGCAGGCACACAGGTGATGGAAGGGAGAAGAAAACGTAGGCAGAAAGGGAGGAACTGCGAGCAGAGGAGAGCAAGCTTGATGGAGGAGCGAGCTCGAACAGCCAGCAGGGAAATGGGACACAGGCAGCAAGGATGAGAGAAGGTGCAACAAACCAACGTAAGGAGGAAACCACGCGGAGCAACGAGGAAGCACGCAGAGATGAAGGAATGAAGGGTCGCAGATCAGCAAGGGAAAGGCGGGACACGTAGAGGTAAGGCAACGAAAGAGGGACGCTAATGGAAGAAAACGCAAAAGAAAAACACAGGGAATGGTAGCCAAAAAAAACCTTAAAAAAAAATTCCCAACAATTTTTTATTAAAATGATATATTCTTCTGCTTCAGATTTGTCCTCAAAAAACTTGTAAAATCCTCAGATCAAATTTTGAAACCCTAAAACTGTAAATAACTTTGAATAATGTCCCTGCAAAATAGTATTAAGGCCAGATCTTACCCTCCAAAGTCTAGATCTGGCTTCAAATAAAAAAAATTCCATTCAAATATGCACATGCAAAAAGGAAAACAAAAATACCCAAAACCCAGATATACAAAAAATAAATAAAGCCTCAGAAACCCAAGTTAATAAATAAAATAAAAATAAAAATCAGATCTATATAAAAAGTTTACAGATCTATGCACAAAGATTGTAGATCTATCAGATTTGAGGAGTATGAGTCCAACTGCGCTCCCAAATCCGATAATCTAGGGCTCTCAATAGGCCAGATCTATCAATTTTTCCACAATTATTTAAAAAAAAAAAAAATTGAAAATTTTGGAGGTACTAACCCAAAAACACCCTGTAAAAAAATTAATCCTAAGATAAGTCTTGGAGTTTATATGAATTAGGATCTTCAAAAAATATACGCAGAGAGTTGGTTGGTCCAACCGAGAACTATTCCCAAACGCTCAACAAAAACCCTGAAAGATCTCCTGCAAACACTAGATCAACCATCAAACCAGGTAGAGAAAAAGAATAACACTGAAATTCTAAAGAAATAGAGATACCTGCTACTTCGATCAAAATTAAGAATGTTACCTTAGATCAAACATACTGAATAAGATACATGTATTCAAATTATTCTAAAAGAGCTAATGATTTGATAGCTTTCACATAACATTAAGTAGAAATTAAAACAATGTTACCATAAATTCATGAAGAAAAGCACCACAGCATGTTGAAACCCCAAAGACTTTTGCATTAATTTCGAAAAAAGTATACAAAAGAGATTGAGAGCTTGGTACACGATTCAAAGATCCGATGATTTCAAATGACAAATGACCTCGAATTTATAGATTAATTCTCCAGAGGCTAGTTGGCTTGACTTTCGTCAAAGTAATCTTGACCGTTAAAAAAGATTTAATTGTCTTTTAATCTCCTCCGTTGAAATTATTTTATTTTTTGAAGAAATTCGAATGTTTCATTTAATTGAATTTAAATCAATTTTGAGTTGATTTCCTCAAAAAAAATGACTTTGACTTCACTACCAAGGCCCAAGAGTCCAAAATTTCTTGATTTCCTCAATAATCCCTTGGCCGAGGACCTCCAAAAATTAATTTCTCTGGGACCCATGAATTTTTTTAATTGGAGAATTAATTTTTACTACAACACAAAATTAATTAAATTTCTGACTTGGGATTTTAATTTATGTTTGCCAAAAAAATTAATTAATTAACTCATATTTGACTTTGATTAAATAAATTTCTGGTTTAGAATTTTTTAAATTTATTTTTGCCAGAAAATTTAATTAATTGACACATGAGGGGACTAATAATTTTTCCAACCCTCAAATAATTTAGCCATGGTGTCGAAATATGAGGGACCATGCACTAAAATATTCTTTACATCAAGATATTACAATTTAATACATGAAGGGGGAACACCCATTCGTTATAGACCCTCAAGATTTACCCAAAAAATATAATCTAGTAGACCAAGTTGACTTGTAATAAAATAATTTAGCCAATTCGCTAAAATTATTCCCAAGTCACTTTTACAAAGACTCGATCCAAAATACTAAGACTTCCCTAAGATCTAGAGACACAGATGAAACTTTGCCAATCATTTGTGTCTAGAGACACGGATGAATCAGTGAGACAAAAAACCTCCTAGAATGGAAACTGTCACCAAAACAATAGGTTTACCTAGGTTGTTACATACAGACGTGGTCATATTAGGATTATTTACATTATACAGATGCAGAATGGGTTGACATCTATACAAAACTGCCGACTGATAATGAAATCTAAAAGGCGCAAACACTTGAAAGGGGTGTACTGCTATGGAGTCATTGACACGGAGTGGTCAACAGCACCTAAAAATACTCCTAATAAAAAGCCTTACAGATATCCTCATCAACAAATGGGGGAGATTGAAAATATGGTACATGACATGCTAGATTCAGATATTATTTAACATAGTAGGAGTTCATTTTCAGCTCCAATAATGATGGTGAGAAAAAAAGATACTTCATGGAGGATGTGTCCTAATTATAGATATCTAAACAAAATTGCCATTACCAAGTTTTGAGAAGATAATGGTTGAGCTTCATGGATTGGTGTATTTTACAACGCTTGAATTTAAAATAAGATACCCCCAGATTAGATTAAGAAAAGAAGAAATTCCCAAAACAGCTTTTAGAACAAATGTAGGAAACTATGGGTTATTGGTCATGCCTTTTGGGTTACTAATGCTCTTACTTTTCAAAGCCTTATGAACAAGACTTTTGGACCCAATCTTAGAAAATTTATGTTGGTTTCCTTTGATCATATTTTTATCTATAGTAAATAATGAGAAGAAAACAATAAACATGTGGATAAACTTCTACAAATTCTTCAAAACAATCATATATAAAAAGATCCAAATGTGTTGTTGGTAAACAAGAATTAAAGTATTTAGGTCATATTGTTTCAAAGAAAGGATTTAAGGTGCATTAAAGAAATTTTGAGGTCAAAAATGGGCCTCAAAACAAAAATGTACAATCAAAATCAACTTTATAAGAACCATTAGGATTCAAAATGATGATGTCAACCATGGGGGATGATTCACCATTTTTGGAATAAAAAAAGTAGAAAGATTAAAAAATAAAAAAATAAAAACTATTTTTTCAACTTATCTCCCTACGGTTTTACTCAAATTTTGAGCAAAAGCACTCATTGGATGCAAAAATTAATTCTTCATCGAAGGAGTACCGTGTTGCATACTTCTGATGGACCCTGGTACACGAAAAATGAGAAATACATGAAAAACATGATTGCAATCACGTTTTTGCATGTGTTTCTCATTTTTCTTGAAGTTGGGTCCATCAAAAGTATGCAACATGGATACTTCTTGGATGAGGAATTAAATTTTGCATCCAATGAGTACTCCCACTCGAAATTTGAGTAAAACCATAGGGAGATAAGTTGAAACTACGAATTGAAAAAATAGTTTTTTTCTTTTTTCCCTCTAAAATTTGATGATGTAATCTAATCTTATTTCATTATTTCCACTATTATTTTATAATATTCCTTTAGGAGGCCCATTCTAAATGGCTTATTCCCAAGAACATCAAGAGTGTTAGAAGATTTTTGAGACTCACATGATATTATCGGAAATTTGTAAAGAATTATGTCCGAGATGAGGCTACTCACATCTCTCTTGAAGAAAAATTCATTTGTATGGAATGATGAAGCTACTTTGGCATTCTCTCTCTTAAAGAATGTCATGTCTTCTACACCAGTATTGGCAAAGACCATATTTTGGGAAAACATTAACAGTAGAATGTGATGCATCAGAGCAAGGAACTGGAGCAATGTTGATACAAGAAGGGAGACCATTGGCATTCGAAAGCAAACAACTCAAGGGAAAAGATTTGGTGAAATTAACATATGAAAAAGAAATGGAAGCAATTCTAAATGCAATAATTAAATGGTGATAGTATCTCATTGGGAGACACTTTCAATTCAAGACAGACTGTGATCACCTAAAGTACTTTTTGGAGCATAGATTGTCATTAAAAGATCAAAAAGAATGGGTAGATAAAATACTAGGGGTTTGAATTTGAAATAATCTATAAGAAGGCAAAGGGCAATGTGGTAGCAGATACTCTTTCTAGGATAGAAGAAACCTCAAGTTTATATTTGATTGCATATTCTCTTCAAGTATTGTTGTGAGAAGCTAACCATGAATGCAAAAATGACAACAGTACTAGACAAAAAATACGATGTATAAAGGAAGGAATGAACTCTATGGATGAATGGGAGTGGAAAGGAGATATATGTTGGTACAAGGGTAGGACATTTTGGCCTCAATCAAATTTGAAAAATGAACTCTATGGATGAATGGGAGTGGAAAGGAGATATATGTTGGTACAAGGGTAGGACATTTTGGCCTCAATCAAATTTGAAACAACAAATATTAAGAGAGTCCCATGAGTCTTCGATGGAAATACATGCAGGGCTCCTCAAAACATATCAAATGCTCAAAAAAAAAGATTTTTTTTGAAAATGAATGAAAAAAGATGTCCAAAAATTTTGTAAGTGAATGCCAACATTGCCAAACAAATAAAGGAGAGACAGTAAAATCTCCAGGATAAGTTCAGCCACTAAACATAGCTAAACAAAGATGGCAATAGATATCAATGGACTTCATTACAGGGTTACCAAAATCTTAAGGTAAAGAGTCCATTTTTCTGGTCATTGATGGACTCACAAAATATCCACATTTTTGTGGAATTATTGTGTATTCAAAAACCTAATTTAATCCACCATCTAAGCCCTATTTTTACATGTTTATTATTTGTCTAAAGGGCTCAATTATTGTTGTTGTCATAACTTGTTTTGCCTCTGTAATTTATCCTTTATTTCAAGTTTTGTAACAGCTAATAGTATTTCCTATGAATGTAGTTTTTGGGGATCATCTCGCATTATATATTGACATGATAAGCCTTCTAAACAACCCTAGTTCCTCATCCACTCAAATCTGGAACTGACCTTCAATAACCACTTAATCCTTAACTTGCTAAAGGAAGTTGTTGCCTAGGTGACAGTGCTGACACTTCTAAGGCTCCACTACTCTTAGCACCTTGTGAAGCCTTTGCACAACAGCGCTTGATTTTTTAATAACATACCGTGTTGTACTTCTTTGACTGTATTTTTCAAACCCACTTCAATTGCATTGGCATCCTAAATCACTGCAAGTTTGGCTAAAGACTTGAATAGACAATTTCGTAAAAATGGTGCTTTTCCACTGTAGTTTCAAGACCAAGCATCTATGACAAATAATTGAAAAAAAAACTTAGATTACATTGCATTACAATAGAAAAAATGAAACAAAGAAAACATAATCCAAACATCAAATAAACATGTATTTAAAATTATAATGGCTTACATGGCATCAAAACACTCCTTTCTTGGACAACATTGACAAAACCAAATAGTCCACTAGAATCATTATACATCTTTGACTCGACTCTCACAATTAATTGTTCTATAAACATTGGCATCGGATACCAACCTCTAGGTAAGCTCTAGATAAGATACAATAATTATATTAATGTCCAAAAAATGACCACAAAAGTAGGTTAATGGAAATGTCAAGTGCAATGATGTCAATACAAAGTAGAAGTATTAAGATGTCTCCTATATAAAGAACAAGAAATAAAGTAGAAACATGAACTCTACATGTAAAAACATGAGAATCCTTGAATCTAAGTGTAGGAAACTGCAACAAGAGGGAGATGGGCAGAGGGAAAGGATCTAGGGACTCAGTCTACTAAATCTAAATCTACCACTAAATCTACCTCTCCTAACATTCGAGGCTGAATGAAGAAAACTCAAGATAGGATGATGCCCTAAAGAAGAGGTAAGGGAATGTATAGACCATCTCCTATGTTGTTGTCTGGCTGCTATAACTCACGACTGATTTGATCTTCCTGTTGTAAAGGGGTGTGGTTTGGCAATGTCTCTGAGGTCTCGAAGGAGAGAGAATGGTCCACCTAGTTTGCATTAATCTGCAGCTAGAAGTAATGATGTCACCAACTTGTCTCTTAACGCCCCTAGCTAATGGGAGCACCATAAAGAAGAAGGTGATTTGCTGAACAAGAACCGACCTAGGAGGAGCCTAGAGAGTGTGGGTATGAAACCTGAGGGCCTCCTACATATAATGGGATAAACAACTCTAGTCTAAGAACTAGAAGAAATTGGAAAGTGTTTGGATCCCCCTGAATAGGTAATGAAATCTCATAATAAATGGGGTAACAATGTGAAATTTCTTTAATTGCAGCAACAAGAATTTATTCTTCTATCTATGCAGATTATTTGTCTTCAGAAATTAATCATGGCAAAATAATGAAAAAGTCACTATTGCAATTTTAACAAAAAATAACAGGAACTGAGAAATAATGCACACACATAAAATAATGAACACCAATAATCTTAGATAAATTGTCCCTAGGAAAAAAACCTCAGTGTGGGGAAAACCAGTTTTGCAGATGAGAGTTTTATTATTATTCTTCAACAAACATTGAGAATTACAATCTGCTTGCCTCTCACTGGCAAAGCTCCACCAAATATTTTTCTCTTCACAAAAACAATTTGGAAACCACAAAGTCTTCCTCTATAGATGTACTCAACCTCTCTATGCAATTCGCACTCCTCCCAGCAACTCGCACTGGCTCAACAATGCACACTAGTTGTTGTAGTAATTTGCACTGCCTACGGAAAAATTATTCTGCAAGCAAATCAGCATCCAACAACTCATCTGAATAACTTGCACTGCCTCTAGGAAAATTATTTTGCAAGCAAATCAGTGTCCAACAACTCATTTGAATAACTTGCACTGCCTCTGAAAGATAGCTCCGACAACTGGCAACTGAAACAAGCCTCCCTGTCACTCACACAGGCTAACTGGTTATTTGTGCTACTAAACTCAGCCTCTTCTTCTATTGATGAAAACAACCTTCTTCCTCTCACTAGAAACTGGAAATCACTGAGAAAATTCCTTTGGAAATTTTCTCCCCAATCTTCTCTACTGAAACCCTTCTGCCAGTGTCTCCCTCGCTCAAACTACGCCCTTGCTATCTCTGCAACTGGGTGATTCAAACTCCTTGTGATGATGTCTCTAACTGACCCATCAATTTGCTCTTATAATCTCTCATTGACAAATCAACGGCCATGATCTAATCACAATCGATGGTTAAGATCATCTTGACCCCTTCTCGTGAATTTTCTAGAAGTCACTAGAGAAAAATCGATTTAATTAACCAATTTTCCTAAGTTAAACTTCGGAAAATATTTAATAATTGGCTAATTAATCTAATTAAGGCATTTTCCTTGGAAACATTTTTTGGGTCTTGGAGATAATTATCCTCATGTGCTCCTTAGCCTCTTAGACACCAATAGATACTAGAACACTTGTCTGAGCTACTCAAAACTAACAAACAAAAGAGGAAGTGCTCCTCCCATTCAATCTCTCAGAGATGACATAGTTTGCAGATCATGTCTGAACAGTCCATCTGTTGATCTGTCTCAATCCATAGTCAATGTGATCCAACTCTGAACTATCCTAAGGGAATCTGAAGGGTGTGCGTCCAATTGTGAAGCGCATAATGGGGACAAACAATCAATCCATCCTAAAGGTTTGTCCAAGTGACCTGTACATATTACCTATAGATATCCTTGTGAATGATTGTATTCATCCCCTGTTTGGTTGGTAAGAGGTGGTCAAGTGCACATGAAGAATATCTAAATGGAGGAAGTTGGTCTAGCATAATACCAACTTAAGTAAGGAGATTTGAGACTCTGATGTACAAGCATTGAGACCGGGTCGAAGGACTAGCTGTTACAATGGACTCTAATGAATGGTAGGCCAAGTATAGATATTTGTCTCACCCTTGCATTGTATCAACTAATGTTGCACGACTACTACTCATATAAGACTCGTTTGGCTATTGACTCGACAATCTGTATAAGACACAGGAACGACCTGTATAAGACTCCACAAACTCCATTTTCCCTCCATTTTCTCTTTCCCTCCACATGATCTCCTAAGGTTCTTCACGGGTTCAATACAAGTAGTCGGGTTCTATGAGGGTTTGGATGAGTGCGAGTAGAGACTGTGGATTCTATTCGAATGACCAATCTCACTATAAAACCAGTCAAGACAAGTACGTATTCGTGAGTCCTATAAGATTCGTGCAACAAGGGTATCAACAAAACGCCAAACAAGGTGTAGAAGTGAGAGGAGACTGAACAATTCCTGACGTCGAAAGGGCCAAGTGCCAAAATTTGCAAGAATGATGGGTTGAGGGATTGTTTGTTTTCATCAAATGAAGCAGCAAAGGAAAATGGTATGTACTGTCACTATTAAGGACCAATCAAACTCTACTAAACCAAGTCTCCAAACCTCATATCCATACTATGTGGAAGACAACAGAGTCAATGAGTGATGTCTTGGATGATATGTCCTAAAAGTCTTGGCCCTAGTTGATTCAAGGCATAAGTGCATGCTGCAAAATGAAGCGGATACTTCAAAATAGTACCCCAAAATAAGTATATGTGATGATGATCCCGATCTCCCCACCTTTGAAAAAGAACTGGTGATCAAGGAGAAACTTCTTCGATGTGTTGAAGATCATGAACTTGGTTTTACCCATGTCGACTTTCAAATGACAAAGATCACAAAAAAGGGCCAAGGCATCCAACTATTGTTGCAATCCATTTAGGAATGAGGCTAGAAGCACCACATCATCTACAAACAAAAGGATAGAAATCATGACATAGTGTAGAAGGAAACCATCATCATTATGGATGTGTTCAGTTAAGGAGGACTCCAACTCGTCAAATAGATATCCATGAAGGTAACTGTTATCACTCCAGGAAACTCTCCTAGGTTGTAGCTCGAAATGCCTGGTAACATATAATCTTCAATATTGTTCTCAGAACTATTGGAATGGATGATGGTTTGGATCAAGTCAGATAACCATTTCAGCTCTATTCTCACTCAAGACATACATGAACCCTCTCACCAATACAAGGTTTTAGACCACTAATGCTCAATAATTTATAAATTCAATGGATAGATGGAGAATAATGACTGTACCAGCAGATTGCATACATAAACACATATGATTGGCCAGCTACAGGAAGTAAATGAGACTTGCAAATCTAATTTATCAATGCAGAGATAAGATGACAGTTACCTGGCATTAGACACAGCAGAAAACCTAAAAACCTATTCAAGTGCAAACATAGAACAACAAAGAGAATGGACATTGAACATATAACAGCGGAAGAAAATGGTATGTACTGTCACTATTAAGGACCAATCAAACTCTACTAAACCAAGTCTCCAAACCTCATATCCATACTATGGGGAAGATAACAAAGTCAATGAGTGATGTCTTGGATGATATGTCCTAAAAGTCTTGGCCCTAGTTGAGTCAAGGCATAAGTGCATGCTGCAAAATGAAGCGAATACTTCAAAGAGTACCCCAAAATAAGTATATGTGATGATGATCCCGATCTCCCCACCTTTGAAAAAGAACTGGTGATCAAGGAGAAACTTCTCCGATGTGTTGAAGATCATGAACTTGGTTTTACCCATGTCAACTTTCAAATGACAAAGATCACAAAAAAGGGCCAAGGCATCCAACTATTGTTGCAATCCATTTAGGAATGAGGCTAGAAGCACCACATCATCTACAAACAAAAGGATAGAAATCATGACATAGTGTAGAAGGAAACCATCATCATTATGGATGTGTTCAGTTAAGGAGGACTCCAACTCGTCAAATAGATATCCATGAAGGTAACTGTTATCACTCCAGGAAACTCTCCTAGGTTGTAGCTCGAAATGCCTGGTAACATATAATCTTCAATATTGTTCTCAGAACTATTGGAATGGATGATGGTTTGGATCAAGTCAAATAACCATTTCAGCTCTATTCTCACTCAAGACATACATGAACACTCTCACCAATACAAGGCTTTAGACCACTAATGCTCAATAATTTATAAATTCAATGGATAGATGGAGAATAATGACTGTACCAGCAGATTGCATACATAAACACATATGAATGGCCAGCTACAGGAAGTAAATGAGACTTGCAAATCTAATTTATCAATGCAGAGATAAGATGACAGTTATCTGGCATTAGACACAACAGAAAACCTAAAAAACCTATTCAAGTGCAAACATAGAACAACAAAGAGAATGGACATTGAACATATAACAGCAAAAGAAGTTTATATTGCTAAAATGAAGATGAGAAGCTTGAAGGAACAGAGGAGGAACAATCTCTGGAAGTTGAACCCTTATTACATCTAGTTTCCAGCCTTTTATAGGCCTTATACAATGCTCCTGAGCTCTCAAAGGCTTGAAGTGTTAATCTATCCTCTCTGTCCCTTCACTATTTGATTCACTAAATCGACAAGCATGGCTTGGAGGTTTTTTCTCCTTCTGACAGAGCAATAACCACCTTCAGATATTCTAGCTGCGCTGGCAAGGATCTCTCTTGTGCCAGAGATGCCCCATAATGTTTGTTTTGATGAGCTGCGCTGGGCTATTGATGCGTTGTGCTGCTCAATGATATTTCTGTTTCGAGCTAGCTGCGCTGTCTGCTCCATGACTGCTTTGTCGGTTTGGGATGAGCTGCGCGTGCTGTGGCCCTTTCAATTCCCCTTCTAGCCTTTGTTATTTCCTTTCCGGTCTCTGTCGCCCTTTGAATATTTAGAACTATTGTTGTTCTGTTAAACAGAGAAAAACACTGCATATAGCAAAAACTCCGCCTATTTCTGCTTTTCCGGACTTTAAAAGTCCTTAAACATGGTTTTCTTTTCATTGGCTCCGCCTTTGCAGTGATATCACATCTCCACCGTTGATCTGGGTGCTCTAGATCCAACGGTTATGATCTGTTTTGGGCAGCTCTTTCGCACTGGAGTTAACCGCCCGATGAGGGTGGTTTTCTCTCTCCTCACCCTGGACATGTGGCAGTCGCTATATGGCATCGGGCGGAGCCCGGACAAAACCATTTACTCCCCACGGCCCACCCAAAAACCTGCCTATTTCGCGATTTCTTTTGTATTTCTGGCGGACTTCATTAAAATATGGTTCTGGCAGACTTCAAATATTATATTTTCACCTCCCGGACCCGAACTTCATCGCTATTAGCACTGCCCTATTTCCCTTTGTATTTCGTTATATAACAAAATACATTAAAATGTATTTAAAACAGGCTTACTGCAGACCTGAAATTTTATACAATATTATCTATAACACCGTCGGGTTCGCATCATCGCATCGCACACATGAAGGTGTAAAGGCTCCACCCCTTGGTTTTCCCGATTGCGATCTGGCAATGTAACGTGGGCCGTCGATCCGCGCGCGCGATCGACAGTCCACGTTTAATCATCGATCGTAATCGCTCATTCCTCCTGGTCTATGCCGATAACCGCCGACTCACCTTCGCCGATTTTGACCCGCCAATCTGATCATCGACGATCGTTGATCGGCGATATCCAGCGTCGATTGCCATTGCTCGCCTGTGCCAATACGATCCACTGCTTAGATCTGGGTCGTCAATCGGCCAGATCTAACGGCTGTTGTGCCTTCTCAGTTTTAAGCCTATGATAATGGTTTTTTTTACTGTTTTAATGCGTTTTTTGCCTCCCGATAGTGCATTTCTGCCCTTCCAAGGGCTCTCCTCCCTCACTTGTTTCGATCTTTGGATGATCTCAAGCACTTTTGAAGACTTAAGGAGTGCTTTGGAGCATATTTGGATCCATTTGCATGATTTTAAGCAAATTTGGAGACATCCAATTTTGGGCCTTTTGTCAGCGAGGCTAATATTGGCTCCTTCTGGGGATGAAATCCTCCCTGTGAGGTTTCCAGAACTACATAACAATACCTTTCCTGTAAAAAACAAGATCATATCTTCCTCCCTAGTGTTGCATTGGGCATGGAGTCTATTTAGCATGAAATAAAAACTTGAAAAAACATATTTACAATACCAAGGCTTGAAAGCCTTAACTGAAATAAAGTTTCAAAAACTGCCCATTGACTGGGCCATCAAAAACATCTCCTCCTTCCTTTGATGCATCCCTTTTGAGAAAACAGTCACCAAACTGAAAAATTTACCCTTTTTACCTTTCTATCAAAGGTTTCTTTCTCTTGATCAATGTGCATATTAGGAAAATCATCAAAGACTTGCAAAAGCCTATTGATTTGATCATCTACTTCAAAAAAATTGCAGCATTTGACTTTGTCAGGCAGAGATGGTCTATATTTCACCTCATCTCTATATGCTTTTAGCCTTGGATGTTTTGCTTGGAAGGTTTTGTTGACCTAAAAAGTTAACATGAAAGATGAATCAATGCATTCCTGTGTGGGGGACACAAGGATTACACCTGCTCCTGCAGCTTCCTTAGAGCAAGTCCCATCAGAGAACATGTCACAAATTTGTGGGCCTGCTTCCTCTGTGATCTGGAAAACTGGTTTTTTAAGCTGCGTGGAGGCCAACTAAGATTCTTCAATCTAAAGAAAACAAGCTCCAAAATCAGTGTCAACAGCGTATATGGGATGATTAGTGGGATTCCTTTCATCACTGATTATATAAGCCAACTGAGCCTCTCCGTACGATCTCCTATTTTCACCTCCAAAAGCTGGGACAGTAGCGTAGGATATATCATTTTGCAATGTTCCACCTAATCTCTTGATCCAACCTCTAGAATGCAACATGCCAAACTTGGGAGGTACATCTGCTACCACAATATCCATCATCATGCTCTTCATGGGCAGTTGAGGCAAAGTGATGGCTAGGTCCTTGATTAATCCCAGACATTTCACCTTTCTAGAGTCAAAAGAAAACAGGTCATGATAAGGCATGGTAATGTCAAGACCCAATTTATCCATGACAGCCTTGGGCATTAGATTATGGCTGTCTCATGTGTCCAGAAGGCAGTTGTGAAGGATTTTATTATGAATAGGCAGAGAGACATAGAATGATGGGGAGTTGTCCTCACAATTTTCAATCATTGGGCTAAGAATAACAGCTGGCTTGTCATCTTGCATATTTACATAGGCAGTGGAGGCTTGGATGGCTTTAGGCTCAAGGGCCTCAAGGATGGATCTTTTGAAGGACTCATTCTTCACTAGTTCAATTAGAGGCATTGGTATTCTTAGCTTCTGAATTTTTGATTGAAAATTGAAAGGAGAAGGAGACTTGTCAAGGCCTCTTACAACATGAGATGGAGCTTTGAGGATGATAGGATCAACTGTCGGTTGCTTCTGTTTATTAGCTTGTTGTATTGCAGGGACAACAACTCTTTGAACAGGGGTTTCCTTGGCATTGTTCATGTTTGACCTCAGATTATATATTTGTTGATCTTCAACTTGTAGAACAACTTCACCGTCCTACTCTTGGTTGATCTGGTCATTGAACAATGACTTTTCATAGGCAGCAAAGGTCAAAAAAGGGGCACTTTCTTTGCCTTCAAAACAATGGATCACATCATCTTCCTCAAAAGGATCTTCCTCCATGACTGCATTTTGAAAAGGGGTCTTTAGCCTTTGGTCTTCATGGGCATATTTGCTTCTTTGCAGAATCTGCAACTGCTCATTTGCTCTTTTATATAGATTTGGATTTGGAGGAGCAAAGGAGTTAGGAACTCTTCCTTTCCCAGGGTGCTGCTTAACCTTTAATTTGGAGATTTCAGAGGCTAATGACTCTATCATCTTGGTCATTTTATCGATCTTGGGATCTGAAGATGATGAAGACTCATCCCTCTGTCTCCTTCTGTCAACATTACCTTTGAGCTTTTCTGCAGCCATGATGTTTGATTCTACTTCCAAGGCTGCATCCTACATATCAGCCAAAGTAGCACATCACCTCTCCCTCAACAGTAAACAAAAGTTAGAATCAAAGGCACTGGCATAGATGAGTCTAGTAGAGGCAGTGGTGGGTTTTACTTCAATTAGTATCTTGTTGTACATGCGGTTAAACCTCTTATTAAAATCAGACAGCAACTCATGATTTTCCCTCTTTAAGTTCCCAAACTCAGTGTGGTAATAGAGGAGATCCTTCTTATGTTAAAATTTCTGTTTTCCCACCCCGGTTTTCAGTTTCTCCTTATTTCTCCCATGTAGTTAAATGCCCTTTCCCATAACCATACATTCAACAAGCTGGAAAAATAAATTTTGCTGAAAACCCAAATTCTGGAAAATTTACAGAATGCTGGAAATTGCAGAAATAAAAACCAGCAGTAATAAACAGCCATTAAAACACATTAAAACACTGATATTTTTGGTCAACGTGACCCTGGAAAAACCCCCTACAACTCTTGGGGAAAACCAGTTTGAGAGCTCTTCTTTATTTCTGAAAAATGTCTTTTACAGCAAGAAAATTTCAGCAAAAAATTACAGCAAAATGATTTTTTCAGCAAGCAAACTTATCCGTTTTCAGCCCAACGGACCACCTGGAAACTTGTCTTTCTGCTGTTCTGATTTTGCTGAAGAGCTACCTGGTATGTGTGCCAAACTGCTGCC